>APFE030062071.1:76593-120893 GCA_000404065.3 Pinus taeda | reverse complement strand
CATGCCTTAAACAATAATGATGGAGGGTATCTAATGGTTTTTTACAAGGACTCACATCAATACCTTTTGAAATTCTAACTTCAAAGTGACACACATAGAAACCTATTGACTTAAACAATTTTTTTTTATATGAATCTTTGGACATAGGTGAACTGTGGTTTTAAGTGATAACAAAACCAATGCCAAAGTTGTTAATACTTTATTAGGAAGTCTGTCAAAATTAGAGTTTGTCAAAGTCATGCAGCTCAAATCAGCCAAAGAAATATGAGACAAAATCATTCTGAGCTATGAAGGAGACTCTCAGGTAAAATGTGCTAAACTTCAAACTCTCAAAATTTAGTATGAAACTCTTAAGATGCATAGTGATGAAATTATAGCTACTTACTTCTTATGTATAGATGAGGTTGTTAATTGTATGAAGAATCTGGGTGAAGAAATAAAGGAAGTTACCTTAGTTGAGAAAGTTTTGAGATCCTTGTCTGCTAAATTTGAATCCAAAGTGTTTGCCATAGAAGAAAAATAGGATCTGCAGAATATCACTATGACACAGCTTCACAGAATCTTAACTGCCTTCGAGATGAGAAAAGGAGGACCATTAGATATGAGAGAAGTCACATTTAAAGCTTCAACAAAAGGAAAGGAAGAACACAATGAATCAGGACATATTTCAGAAGAAGAAGATGAGGTAAACTTTGTCAAGAAGCTTCAAGGGGGTTCTGGAAGGTTTAGAGGTAAGCTACCCTTCAAATGCTTTTCTTGTGGCAGATTCGGTCATTATGCTGCCAGATGTCCTCATAAAGATAAATATGAAAAAGGAAAGGAATATGCAAAAGGGAATAGAAAAAAAGTTGTGAATAAAAGGAGTTACTATACTCATGAAGATAGCGATGGTTTATCTAATAGTGATGAAGATGAAACTGGACAAGATTATAGAATTCTCATGGCTTATGATAACAATGATTTTTGGGATAGTTTAGAAGAGAATAGTGATGGTTTATCTAATAGTGATGATTATAGACTTCTCATGGCTTATGACGTTGATAATTTTTGGGATGCTTTAGAAGAGGAAGACCTTCATGAAGAAATATCTAAACTCAAAATTTGTTTGGAAGAAAAGAATATGATTATAGATACCTTGACATACCAACTTGTTGAAAAGGAAAAACACAATGAAAAAATAGAATGTGAAATTGTGGGTCTAAGAAAGGATCTTTAGAAAACGAAATCTCTCAATCTTAGATTTGTTAAAGGATCAGAAACTTTAAATGAAATTGTCAAAGTTCAGCGTTCTCCTCTGATAAAGACCGGTCTTGGATATATGGAAGAAGCATCTCAATCACAAAAGTCGTCAACCTCCACCAAAAGCTATCTTGATGCAACAAAGACTAGTGAAGAGTATGACAATCGTCAACAAAGGCATAAAGCAGATCACCAGGTAAATCATACTCAAATTACTACAAGGATGAATAGAAGCCACAACCAACCTCAGGAAAATCATACTCAATTTTCTCTAAAGATGAATATCAATAGAAACTACAATCAACAGGTTAATAGATTCGATATTCGTAGGAACTTCTTTAATGGGTAATGTTTTTCATGTCATAATTTTGGGCACAAAGTTGCTCAATGTGTTGCTTACAAAACCATCATGACTAGAGAAGCATGAAATCAAAGGAATATAACAAAGATCAAGAGAGATCAAGAGAAGTTCCTATAATAACTTTTCCCCTCTTGAAAATGAAATAAAATGCTCAATCCATAACAACTTTGGTCATGAAGAATATGAATGCAGGAGAAAATTTCAGAAAACATCTCAAAAGGATAAAATGCCATTAAATCCCAAGATATGGAGAAGGAAAGAATCTCAAACAGAAAGATGTGGTATAGACTTGTATGCAAAAGGACAAGAAAATCAATGGTACATCGACAGTGGATGCTCAAAACACATGACATGTGACAAAGAAAAACTTCACTCATATAATGCCTTAGAAAAGGAAAAGAATGTCTCATTTGGAAATGACACTCCTGCTGTCATAAAAGGTGAAGGCTCTATTTTCTTGAAAGAAAAGGTTAAAGCTGGATATGTTATGTATGTAGACGGTTTAAAGCATAACCTGTTGAGTGTCAGTCAAATGTGTGATCAAGGAAATGAAGTAGTGTTTTGATCAAACGGATGTGTTGTTCGTGAGATTGATACAGGAGAGACCATGATCAAAGGTACAAGAACTCCAAACAGCTTATACATACTCAAGGGAGGACAACAACAATGCTATCTAAGCAAAAATGATGAAAATTGGCTGTGGAATAGAAGATTGGGACATCTAAGCTTTTCTCAAATAAGAAAAGCATGCAAACTTAAGGATGTTCGTGATCTTCCAGATATCAACACCCCAGAAAATACAATATGCAAACCATGTCAAATCGGTAAGAAAACCAGAGTCCACTTCATGAAAACATAAGGGTCAGCTAGTAAGCCTCTTGAACTTGTGAATACTGATTTATGTGGACCATCCAGGAAAAAGTCACCTCATGGAGAAGAATACTTTATTTTGTTCAGTGATGATTTTCCTGAATGTGTTGGATAGGTATTCTAAAGCATAAAGATGAAGCATTTGAAAAGTGTCAAGCCTTCAAAGCTTTGGTTGAAAATGAATCAAATTGAAAAATCAAATGCCTTAGATTTGATCGAGGAGGGGAATTTACATTGGATGAATTCTTTGACTTTTGTGAAAAACATGGAATAAAAAGTCAATTCTCCACCACAAGGACTCTTTAACAAAATGGTGTGGTAGAAAGAATGAACAGAACAGTTCAACAAATAGCATGAGCTATGCTAGATGAATCTAGAAATCCTGCAACCTTCTGGGGTGAAGCTACATTCGCTGCCGTAACTATTCTCAACAAAGAAAATGTTCAGGTAAATAGCACTTAAACTCCACATGAACTTTGGTATGGCAAGACTCCTACTATAAAATACTTTAAAGTTTTTGGAAGAAAATGTTTTATCAAAAGGACTGATGAAAAACTTGGTAAGTTTGAACCCAGAGCAGATGAAGGTATTCTTCTTGGTTATTCTTCTTCAAGTAAATGATATAAATGTTATAATAAAAGACTTGGGAAAATTGTTGAAAACATTGATGTTGTAGTTGATGAAGCATGCAAAAATCCAAAATAGATAAAATCAATAGAAGATTATGACAATGAAGAAGATGGGGATTATTTTCCCACATCAAATCAAAATGACATTGAAGAAGAAACCAATGAAGCACCAGAAGAAGAGATAATGGTAGAAGAAAAGACTCTATCCAGGTATGTTTAGAAAAATCATCCAGAAACTCAAATTTTAGGGGAAAAAGAGGTAGGTGTATAGACAAGAAGAACTATTACAGGGACCTCAAGCTATCTAGCATTACTATCCTCCACTAAACCTCAAAATGTAAATGAAGCATGCAAAGATTAATGTTGGGTCAAGGCCATGGATGAAGAACTTGAGGAAATTGAAAAAAATGATACTTGGGAATTAGTTCCTAGACCTCATGTTAAAAATATTATAGGAACTAAATGGATATTCAAAAACAAGCTGAATGATAATGGAGAAGTCATTAGAAACAAGGTCAGACTTGTTTGTAAAGCGTATGCTCAGCAAGAAGGTATAGATTTTGAAGAACACTTTGCACCTATTGCCAGACTTGAAGCCATAAGGATGTTTCTTGCTCTTTCTAGCTTTCAGAAATTCAAAGTATACCAAATGGATGTAAAATCAACCTTCCTTAATGGAGATTTAGAAGAATAATTTTATATTGAACAACCAAAAGGATTCATTCTTGGAAATGATGCAAAATTTGTATGCAGACTAAAAAAGGCTCTCTATGGTCTGAAACAGGCTCCAAGGGCCTGGTATTACCGCCTTGACAAATATCTACACCAACAAGGTTTTAAAAAAGGTTATGTAGATACCAATGTATATACAAAGATTGAAACTGATAAATTTCTAATTATTATTGTTTATGTTGACGATATCATTTTTGGTAGCAATGAAGAATCCATGAGTTAGATTTTTGCTTCAGTAGTGCAACAAGAATTTGAAATGTCCTTACTTGGTGAACTTACCTATTTTCTTGGTCTACAAGTTCAACAAACTAAAGATGATATTTTCTGTCACAAACCAAATATCTCAAACATATCTTGAAAATGTACGGAATGGAAGATTCTAAACCTGTATGTACCCTAATGGTAACAGGATGTATTCTTAGCTCAAATGATGAATCAACAATAGTACATGAACCAACTTATAGATCCATGATTGGGAGTCTGCTTTATCTAATAGGTACCCAACCTGACATCATGCATGAAGTAGGAATAGTTGGAATATTCCAAGCAAATCCAAGGGAATCACACCTTCAGGAAGTCAAAAGAATTTTCAAATATCTTCAAGGAACTCAGGACTTTGGTTTATGGTATCCTAGAGATACAGATCTTACTCTTCATGCATATACAGATGCAGATTGGGAAGGAAGTGTTGATGATAGAAAAAGCACTAGTGGTGGTGCATTCTATATGGGTTCCAGGTTAGTGTCTTGGTTCAACAAGAAACAAAGTTCAATTTCTTTATCTACAGCTGAAGCAGAATATGTCACTGTTGCATCTTGCTACACACAACTACTTTGGATGATACAATATTTGCAAGACATTCATATCACATGTACTCCACCTATCTCCATTCTACGTGATAATACAAGTGTCATCAGTATTTCAAAGAATCCATTCATGCACTCTAAGACCAAGCACATACCCATCAAGTACCATTTTCTACATGAACAAATTCTTGAACAAAAGGTCAAATTGGAGTATGTTCCCTCCAAAGAACAGGTTTCTGATATATTCGCTAAAGCACTGCCTAGAGAAACGTTTGAATATCTCAGACAAAAGCTAGGAGTAGTTGCTGCATCATCCTGCTGTTAAATCCAACTTTTTTAGAGAAAGGTTATTATATGCGTGTTTCATGAATATAGTCATGTACACACATGGGTTTCTCTGGGTCAAGAAGCGTACATGTTTTTCAGACAGGAAAAACAGTGGTGCAGGCTTTGATATGGGTGCTCTATCTGATGTTGATGATTACCGTCTACCAATATGCTGTGTTCATTAATTTTTTATCTGACTGACAAATATGCCTTGATCATTGACTTTTTAACAATGCACATGTAGCATAGGTTCAGGGGGAGCATTAGCCTTCACATACATTTAGCATTGTTGGCATTATGGTTGTTGAGTCTAGCTGTGGCTTCAGATATTTATACCATTTGTTACTTAAGTCATGTAAAAGTCTAGGGTGTGATATGTCTTCTCATTTGAATGAGTCCTCTTGGACAAATGATGTAAATTGTATCCCCAATTTGCATGGGATGGATGGTAATATTTATTATTTTTGTCATGTATAAACAATTGGTATATCCCCACTTGGTTGGGAGATGGATGTATGTATTAGTCATTGGTGATAGGAAGGTCATACTTACATAGTTGAATTATAGAGTCATGTTATTCTTTTGGATAATATTTTTGCATACTCTGCATGTGCCTAGGGGGAGCATGGAAAATTTTAGTGCATCTCAACATGTACAAAGGGGAGCTCAATCTGAGAATTTAGCATATACTCAGGGGGAGCATGGACAACATAATGTGTGTCAAAGGGAGAGAATATCTTGGTCTGCCCTTTGCCCTTGATGTCAAAGGGGGATAGTGTCTCGGTGTTGTTGTTTCCATCAAGTCCAAAGGGGGAGATTATTGGCATTATGATATAGGTGTTGTCCTTGATGGCAACTCACTCAGATGACAATTCACAGTGCAGCAGGTCAACAATAATGGATTACAGATCAGACTCCAAAGAATGAAGAAAGAGAGGTATATGCTGGTTCACTTTGTCCAAGAAGTGTATACATGCGGGTTAACAGAACAAAAGTAGTCTATAACGTATACACGCACTTTCACAGGAGGAAAAGCGCGTACATGTTGGAAAACCAAGTTTTTGGTCCAAGGTATTGATCCAAGGTATTTGGCCGGAGGCATTTGGTCTAGGTATTGACCCTAGGTATTTGGTCCAAGGTATTGGTCCTAAGTGCTTTTGGTCCAAGGTATTGAGAAAGGCCTAAGAGTATATAAGGAGGAGAAGATAATTAAGCCAAGGTGCAAGAAGTAAGATTCTAAGGAAGACTTCTATCTGAAGTATATTTTATGTTGCACGGTTGTGTTTGGGACTGGATCAGAAATATTCATGTGCACCTTGAGTTCAATATTGGATCAGGAATCATGAGACTTGAAATGACTTATTCTTGAATGATTTGATATTGGTTGAGAGTAGATATGATGTTTTGTGCCTATTCTATTTGTTATCTATCATGATCTAGGTTTATCTGAAGTCTAGAATTGCAACAAAGTTCTGAGTCAATATTTGAAGATCTGTACGTAGGTTCGTCTCGGCCAAAGAGCATGTACACGCAGGTTCGGTTCTGTCAAGTAGTGTATACAAAAGAAAAGCTTCTTTTCAGATCTAACTTATCTATCTGATCAAATGCTGTTGTTTTACTGTTGTCTTTCAATGAATTCTTCTTAGATCTGAATGTAAAATTGAATGCATAAGGAGGCTTGCATTTTATTGATTGATTGTATAAGTAAGAAGAAGTGATCTTTGTCGCTACCTGTGTAAAAGTCTGTAGATATTCAATATATTGATGGTTGGTACAAACATGATTCAAAAGTTTAAGTTTGCAGTAGTTTTGAAGGTATATGCAGGTTTAATTCACAGAAGTAGTGTATACATGCAGGTTGGGTTCAACTAAGTAGCGTAGACACTCTAATGCATGATTTTTGAGGTTACAGTTGGTTTTGAATGATGCAGGGTTCTGGGTTTAGCACAATGTTCTGGTGTCAGTGATCTGATTATTTAGATCAACTAAATATTGGTTGATGCAGTTTAAGTTTAAAAGCTTTGATGGGTCTAGTGTGAAAAGTTGATGAAACGTGGCCTTCAGATTTTGGTGTTGTGATCTAGGAGTATCCAATCTGAAAATTCATGAAACATGGTCCCTGGTGGAAGAGTGGAGTTTTCTGTAGGCTGGCACCTACGTACTAGTAAACATATTGGCTAGTACAAAAGCTAGGGGGTTGTAGCTCCCTTCTAGTAGAAGCTGGAGAATGAGAGAACGTTGTAACCTTTTGCAGGTAGAAGCCTACATACTGGTATGAGTATGCACCAATACAAGATTGTAAACTGATTTTCTTATTATTAAAAGAAGACAAAGACTACACCAGCAGGTGGTTTTTACCCACATTGGGTTTCCACCTTAAATCTTGGTGTTCATGTGTGTTGCTTATGTGTGATGCTTTATTATGATTTTATTGCAATGTCTAATAAGTCTCTAATATATTGGTTTAAGTTCAACACATAATAAATAGTCTAAATCACAAGTTCTCTACATATACACTGGTTTCTTTAAGCACAATCTCGTGTATACGCTAGTTCACTTCACTGAAGTAGCGTATATAATTCTGTTTGGGAAACAAAATTATTGATTTGATGATACTAATTCACCCCCCTCTTAGTATTATTTCCAACACAAACCTCATATCAATTACTTGGTTTGTCAATTTATCACTTGTCTCACAGTAAAGATTAATCTGCGAGATTTTCTGGTAGAACATTTCTTACTATGGAATTAATTGGGAATTGACCTTGATTGCTTCTTTGATGAATTCGTTAGTTTGTAGGTTATCTTTAAATGTATCCACCATGGCTTGCATTTGATGAATCTACGAATCCTTTTCCGATAGGCTGGCCTGTTGTTGTAAACTCATCTTCTCAAATTCCCTCTAAAGCTGAGCTACCTATTGTTATGCTTGTTGATTTGTCTTTTCTTGTTCTAATTGTTGTTCAAGCAACATAATTTTTGTTATTTTTCCTTTAGCAACATTCAAAATTCTGTTTCCTTATCGATGGTTGTTGTGGCATAAACTCTTGTGAACTGTGATAGCTTCGTGAGATTCTCTAATGGTTCAACAAGAGTGTCCTTCCACACAACATCCATTGGTTCATTCTCTAAAGTTGTCACAGTTGTGGTGTCTAGTTTCCTCTTATTCCTTTGTCTTTTAACTACAACCTTATGAGTAGGATTTTAGAATATATCTAATGGAGGTATCTCTTCAATTCTCAAGACAATTTTGGAAATAGGAAAAATAGGAATAACCTCAATATCCTGAGTACCTGTATCCCCTTGCTCTGTTGTTTCTGGATTTTGTTTGTGTTGAGTCTATTTGGGGGTCTAAAAATTAGATATTTCCTCAATACTTGTGTGGAGCTTCTTCTTGAATTGCTCCCATTCCTTGTCAAGGTCGATGACTAGAACCTTCCCTAATTGAATTGAAGTGGAAGCAACATCTACCTGCTTCTTTGCCAAAGCATGTTCGACCATTTCCTCAGTACTTCCAGCTGTATCTTTCTTAGAATATTTATTTGTGTTTCCTCCTCATTCTGAGATTGTTTTTCTGAGTGTTCTGACTCGTGAGTGGACTTTTCTTGGGTTTCTTCATCAAAAATTTCTTTTGAACTTCCCTCCAAGCTTACGCTAAGAGTTGGTTCTCTTATTGGTTCAATCTATAATAGTTCTAATGGGACCTTTAACAGTCTCTTATTCCTATATACATGAAAAGAATTAATATCTTTCGGGCTTAACTATAACGATGCCAAATGTAGGTCCTGTGCAAATGCTTCTGCTCCTTGAAAAAGATCATCAAAGGCATCCTCTTCATGAGAAAATTATTTGACTTTAACCATAGTGGTAAATTATTTAACAACCTGATTTGGGTCATACTGTCTCCTTGGAACTGTGGCCAATTTCAGAGACATAATAATCTCTGCTTCTTTTACTACATGCCAATAGTCATGTAGTTCGAAAGCACCACATTGTAATGGGAAGGTTTGACAAATGGATTTATTCTATTCCTTCATGCCTTTGGTTAAACAACCCTCCCTTGCTATCTGGTAAGTTATTTCTCTGGCCAGTAGCTTGTCTAGGACATAATATGGGAGGACATGCGGAAAAGCAATGCTCCAAAAACTCTAATGTAAGTGAATGTCTCTTCACTAAACCATCTAGGAACTCACAAGATGTCTACTTTGGCTTCTTCAGAAAACCTAGGGGTTGTTATATGAAAAACGGTTTTATGAATAGGTAACATAATACCCTGGCAAATTTTGTAAAAATGGTGATGGAATTGAGATTCCCACAAAAATTTATGGTGTACATGGATGGGGAGTGGGTTCTATACATTCCACTTCCATCCCATGTATGGAAACTGAGAATAAAAATAAATGGTGTCCATAACAAAAGCGCTCATAAAGAAAGGGGGGAAAATCCTTGAAGAAACACTTCTCTTTTGTCTATATTCCATGATGGCCTTTGCTAAATTGTCTAATAAAATTTTGACTCCAGTTCATAATTGTTGCATTAACTACTACATCAATTAATGGGAGCCACTAAATAGAAAATTTGGTGCTATCGGGTTTACCAAATAACCTACACATCATCGCTGCTACGGAATTATGAGGGGTAGAGAGGGATACTACTGGGTACATACCGGATTTATCCTGTTTGAATTTTCCTCCACCTGACCTCCAAGTCTATGTAACATCCAACAGGTCCTAGTTCTCTTTGGCGAAATTCTCAAGGAACTCTTTTTTATAGAGCTTTTGAGGCTCTGGTAGCTGGTACATCAGTTGCAGATTGTTTGGTGTGAAAGACCCCATGACCTCTTGTCTTTTATTCCTCAAAGTCCTGTCCGAGACATCTACATCATCAATTACCCATTTTACCATATCTATGTATGGTAATATCTTTTGTCTCACAACTATTCGGTACAAAAATGAACATGCTGCCTCAAAATAGGAGGTGTCAGATGATTCTTGGGCATCAAATGTTGCCTTTGTTAGTAGTGGCTTGGGATTCTCTTCTTCAAGCAGGTTATACATAGCTTCCCAGAATGTGGTTCCTTCGTCTTTGCTGAAGGTGGTATCGGAGAAAAGTGGTATCATGTCTGATTTCTCATATGCAATAGCTTTTCCCTTCTTCACCATTCTTTCCAATGTTGTTTTTTTCGAAGGTTTCCTGAAATGGAGCAATGGAAGTCATTGGATAACCACAAGGCGAAAATGACAGTGAGAATTCAATGATACAATTAACTTCGAAAGGTGACAAGAAAGGAGCTTTTATTCGAAAATGCAGATGAAGGATATCAAATCACGTCAAGTCATTTTTAACATAAATTCCATTAAAACTTATTAAATACGCACTAAGATATTTTATCATAGCCTTTATTACTCATTTAAGCTATTGCATCACAAACGGGAAAGGAAAAATTTAAGGTGACGAGTTTATAGTGCGATATTCTGATTATGCGACTGCGATAAAATTATCGCAATATCGCATTTTGGATTGTGCGTTTTTCAGAGTTGTTTAGAATTTTGCGAGATGCAAGGTGAGCGGGATGCCTTTTATCGTTTAAAGCGCATTTTTCTTAAATGAATATTTATTGCGTAAAGTGACCTTTTACTGAGTGTCGGACTTAACTACAATTTTATAACATTTATCACATACTTTCATAGGGTCCTGGTCATATCGCGTTTCACAAACTTTTCATAGTTCACAAGATTGGCCTTTTAAGTAAAGCGTTGTAGTGCGATGAGTGTTGGTTTGCTATGCCGCAATATTGCAATTCACATATTCCAAAGGCTTTGTTAGTTGTGCTTTTCGTGAATGCCGATATGCGATTATGATAGGTGCTTCAAGAAATACCTTAATTTTTAGTTTTAAATGGAAAGTTCAATGATATCCTATGTTTATTATGGTGATCCCTTCTTATCGCAGTTCACAAATCCTGGTTTTCCAATTAATGTTTGACACACATGATCCAGTGATATGTGATAAAGTGAGAATTGCTAGTCTTAAAGGGGTTTGACTTGATACCTTATATTATTTAGCAATTTATTCCTAATCTTTTAAAAAGAAAGCCTTTAAGCGTTAATTTTTTTTGGAGGATTTTTTATAAAGGGTCCCCATTTTTTAATAGAATATTAACTATTAAATCAATAAATGGGGGGGGGGGGGGGGGTTGTTGAACAATACAACAATTGGTGATTCACTGGAAGAACCAGTTATCTCTGATAGTCTTTTGAAAATTCTAAAACTTCCAAAATAAAGGTAGTTCAGAAAATAGGAATTACATGAAATCTAAGATAAGTAACATTTCTTTGAATAAGAAAACAAAACTCACCTAACTACCATCCACTTGATATCCTCTTCAAAATGAAAATTCATTTGTCTATACTAGTCTTTACTTGGTTTAAAGATAAAGTAGGGGACTCTTGCAGATTAGCTTTTTAGATGTACTCATTTGTCACAGATAGAGCCTTTACTGCCGGAAGACGTCCATAGCCTCAACAGGGTTTCCTTTTAACCATTAATGATTCAGTATCTCATCCAGATAAGAGTGAAATTTTTAGAGATAAATTCAGACTCATATACTTATTCTCTTCTTTTTCTTTTTTAAATAGTTTATTTTTCTTCTAAAATGTTTCCTTTTTTCTACTTAAAGGTCATTGTCTTGGTTTGGTGGTCAAAAAGTGACAATTCCATTCACTGGTTGTAACTTAACTGAACAAGATGGCCCGTGATGAGACCCCTTGTTTTTTTATTAAAATAATATCAAGCCATTACCCTGTTTTGTGATGAAATATTGGTATGTCAGTTTATTATTTCCCTATGAACATGGTATGCCAGAGCTTAATGAGACCTATTATCCTTTAAGTTTGAGTATATTTTATAATTACGCTCTAAAAAGAGAAAAGTTTACTAGATGGGGAGAATCATTGACTCCTTGAGAGTTTTTGGATGACAATTATAGAGTTAAAGGTGCTTATCTATAGAGAGTCTTTGCTTTGTTAAAGACACTTTTCTTGACTAATGATAGAACAAAGGTCTCTTTATAAAGTTGACGTTTTACAAAGGATAAATTATTTTGGTGGAAAACAAGCAAATTTAAGAGAAATATAACTTAGCTTATGTTTCAAATGTCAAAATTATCTTCTTAACAATCTCTACTTATACAAGCGAAAAATCAAAATATAAAAGATATTTTTATTGAAAGGCCAAAAGTAAATGCTATTTAACTTTTATTTTCCTAGGAAAAGTAAAGGCAATAGTGTACAAGGGATAGAAGAGGTTATCTTCTATGAAAAATATTTCTTCAAAATCTACCCATTAACAGATAGAGAATCCCTCTTGCTTGATAAGTCTTGCAATAGAAAATTTGATGGGCCGAGCCACATTATTTGGAATTTGGTATGCTTACCTTTTTCCTTGTGTGCTTTATCCCACTTCAATACAAGGTCTTTGAGTTGAAAGGATTTAGGACTTACATCATTTGCATCAAATTAAGACTTGACCAACTGTTGATGATGTGCATGTATAATCTTGGCTTTATCTCTTTCTCTTTGAGTTTGAGGATTTGTGATTTCCTTAATTGCATAGAAAAGGAAGGAATTTATTCAATGAATTGAACCAGGGCTAGATAGGGAATAACTACATTTGTAGGGAGAACAACCTCTTTCCCATAAACGAAATTAAAAGGAGAAGTACCTATTGAGGCTTTCTGTGTTATCCGATATGCTCATAGAGAAAATTTTAAAGATTTATGCCAATTATTATGACTTTGATCAATAGTTCATTTGATTATCCTAATGAGATTTTTATTTGTAGATTCAGCCAAACCATTCCCCTGAGGATAATAGTTAGCATGATATTTAAGTGTGAAACCTCTTTTAAGAGTAAATTATGTCATAACATTGCCTATGAAATAAGATGCATTGTCAAACATAAGGGCAGTTGGTAGACCAAATATGGTAATAATAAACTGATCAATAAATTCAATGATGTTTTCATAATTGGATACCTTAAGTGGAATTGCTTCCACCCATTTAGTGAAGTAATCAGTTGTTGTAAGGATATATCTATGCTGCTTTGAAGAGTGAGGAACGATCTCACCTATTATGTCCAGTCCCCATTGCTCAAATGGTTGTTCAATGTTGACCAGATGTAATGGTAATGCGAGTTTCCTATGTCTTCCAACAGTTGTTTGACAAATTTTCCATTTCCTTACATATTCCTATGCATCTTTGAATAAGGTTGGCCAATAATAGCCAGCATGTAGGATTTTATGTGTTGTTGTGTCTCCTCCAAAATTTCCACCAGCTGATCCATCATGGAGTTCCTGCAAAACCTTTTCTGCCTCAGATTCTTCAAGGCACCTAAGTAAAACAGAATCATAATTCTTCCTAAACAAAACATCATTGATGATTTCATATTTTGTAGGTTTTAACCTCAAATCCCTTTTTCTTTTGTAACTGAGTTTCATAGGGGCATATCGATTTTTCTAATAAAAGATGATATCACATATTTAGTTTCAGTATCATTGAGACTTACCTCACATATTTGTATATCATCGCCTGAATATTGTAGTGTTGGTAAGTTGGATGCTCCAGCTAGCATTCTGCAAAAACCTTGACCTCTAACAATTTTAGCTGGTTTGATCTCAATGTCATACTCTTCAGTGCTATTACCCAATTTTCTCTTTTCTCACCTACTTCTCTTTGCATTAGTGAATTTCTCACTGCTAAGAATGGAACTACTACCTTAGTGTGAGTTTTGAGAAGAAAGGGTTTGAAATGTTTTATTGATTTGAAAACACCAAAGGCATGTTTTTCAACATCTAAATAATTTAATTTATCCCCCTGCAAATTGGAGCTAAAGAAAGAAATTGGTGCTTCGACTTTCTCAACATTGACCTGTGTCAATATAGCTGCATATGATGTCTAGGAAGAAAAGGTATATAAAATAAAATGATTAGAAAAATTCAGAGTTCCTAAAGAGGGAGAATTTATAATTGCTTGTTTGATAATATTAAAAGTTTCATGCTCAATATGTCCCCATTTAAAAACAAAAAATTTCTTGATCATAGATTGGAGGGGGTAAAACAATTCATGAAAAGTAAGGGACAAATCTCTTGACCAAATTTATGTGACCTAGGAAAGATTGCATATATTTTTTATTACGAGGCAAAGAGATTTTAGAAATTTCTCTTATCCTATCAAGATCAATGTGAATACCATTTGTAGATACAATAAATCCAAGAAACTTACCTTCACTTAAAGCAAAGAAATATTTCTTTGGATTTAAAGAAATTCCATATCTCTGACAACGTTCAAAGATTTGTTTCAAATCCTTTAAATGATTACTGTGCTTCTTTGAATACACAGTTATGTCATCTAAATAAATTACCACTGTTTTATTTACCAAACCTTTGAAGGCTATATCCATGGCTCTCTCAAATGTTGCACCAGCATTGATTAATTCAAATGGAATCTTTTGGTAAGCGTATGTTCCCCATTTGGTTCGAAATGTGGTCTATAGTCGATCATCTAGATGTATGAGAATCTGATTATAACTTGAAAATCCATCCAGAAAAGACATTAACTCTGAGCTTGCAACTGATTGCAGTATCTGTTCCATAGGAGGCAATGGAAAGTTGTCCTTTTGACTAGCTTTATTGAGATTGTTAAAGTCTATGCAAATTCAAATATCACCATTGTTTTTCCTGATTGGGACTAAGTTAGAAACCCACCTTGAATGCTTGAGAGGAATTTTTTTTTTGGCTTTCACAAGTTTATTCAATTTTGATTTGATCTGATTTTCTAAATTTGGGTGAATCTTTCTCAACTTCTGTTGTACAAGATTTTCATCGGATATCATAGGAATGGTATATTGAATGATGGAAGTATGATATATCTTAAGATATTCATAATTCCAAGCAAAAACATTTTTATATTTCTTTAACAAGTGAATAAAGGCTAATCTTTCTTTAGATGTAAGACCAAGACTGAGATTAATATTTTGAGGTTTAAGGTCAGTTCCAATATTAACTAATTCAAATCTCAAAGTTGAACTTTGAAGCTTTGAGTTAGTAGGTTTCTTGAATCTATCCTTAAGATCATACAAATATTCCAACTTAACCACAAGTTTAGGTATGGAATTTGCAATTGTTTCTTGCTTAAGCTGGATATCGTGTTGAACTTCATCTATTATCTGGTCATCATAAGAGCCATCAAATGTTAAAAAATTTATGATATCTAGAGCATTGTTAAAAACTCACCAATTGGTGATGTTATCGGGAATAGAAGACCTAAAAATTAATTCTATAGAAAATCGATCAAGACTATAATCTCCTGGTGGAATGAGCCTAGATGCAATGTTAGCCAAAAGATTGGCACTTGCATTTTGAAGTCTTGGAATTAGGTAAATGTTGAATGCTGTGAAATGTGAGGTGAGGTCCTGGACTAGTGGTTGATAATGTTTCAAATGTCTAGAAAGACAGTGAATAGTATTCCTCACCTGTTTAATCACAATTTCTGAATCTCCAAATACTTGAAGGTATTTGATATCAAGGCCAATAACTTTATATAACCCTTGAACTAATGCTTCATATTCGACAGTGTTATTTATGAATTCAAATTCAAGTTTGCATGCCAACATAGATTTTTCACCTTCAGGGCTAACCAATATGAAACCTGCTCCAGCTCCATTGTTAGATTTAGATCCATCAAAGAATAATTTCCAAAACAAAGACTTGACTACAGGTTTATCTACAAAATTGATACATTTAGAAGAATCTATTTGAGAATAGTTTTCAACTTGTGATGTAACAAAATTTTCCAAAAAGGGTGATGTATGAGCATTAGAATTACCTAGGAATGATTCGATTGAATAATTTCCAATGATATTGCTATTGTATGCGACGAGCTCATTTTCTCCTTCTAGTGCTGTGATGATATAATTTAAATTTTTTTCACGGTCGACCCTTATTTAGTTTGGCTTACCATTATAAGGAAGCCACATATGGGACCAATTTGTTGCAAAATAATCATGAAGCTTTTCAGACTATCTCTACTGAGGATCAACCATAGAATTCAGGGATATCGACCACAAGAACGTCAATCACATGACCCACTTTCGGGTTTGATGAGAGTCTAATAGTGACCTGATTGAGTTCTCTTATGACTTCGACTTGGGAGAGATCTAACTACACAATGCGAACAACAAATTTTTGGGTTTCGAAATTCAATTTTACACAAATAGTCCTTGGTAAAATATTGGATAAGGCTCCTGAATCTACTAAACAATTGTGCAAACTCTTATTGAAGACTTCAAGAGTCAAAAGAAATGGAGGTGTATGGGATTTAGATCTACAACCTATTAGAGCAATATCAGTTAAACTCATTTTGTCTGATGAAGTACTGGGAGGCCTACCCATTTCTTAAGTAGCCTGAGAAATTAGAACAGAGGGAAGAGGAGAAGTGGGGACTGCTTTTACTTCTTTGAGCAATAGTTTTTGTTAAGGTTTTAGCTTGCTAAGCTCATGGAACATGATACTAGATTTAGTCTTCTTCATATCTTCGATGATGTTGTATTCCATTTCATCAGATACTAGCAAGGTTTTTGTTGGAGGGGAAGAGTTAGGTTGAGGAGGAGTCGTTTGAGTGGATTTGGGAGCAGATTTCTTACCTATTGCTATATCTTTGAGAGTCGGATTTGATGATTTCTATTTTTTATTTGTTTGTGGTAAATCAACAGTACTCCTACTTCTAGTTGTGACAGGTAATGCTTCTTGTGATTCTTCATTATCTGACAAAGGAAGAATGAAATCCCACATTCCTTGTAATTCAACGATCTCTTTGTCATCGATTTGCTCTTCAATTGTTGACACTTCTTCTTCCTCCACATTTTATTCGCCATTTAATATTATATTTGGAGTTTTGGGATCAGATGAAGAATTTCTTTTGTAAGTTCTAAAAGATTTCCTTGAATAAGTCTCAGCTACCTATTTTCTAATGTCGACCATTTCATTGGACATGGTTTTAAGGACCTTTTACAGACGTTCAAGATCAAAAGGATCTTTAGGTGATTTCTTCTTGGATTCGTCCCTGAAAGTGACCTTCTTGGATTTTATTTCTTCTAATGCATTCTTCTTTTATAAAGCTAAAATGTGTTTTTCTATAGCTATGGTTTCTTTGATGTTTTTGTCCAAAGTTGGTTTGGCAGCCCTATCGACAAAAATAGATGCATTTGAGGGAAGAGAAGAAATGTACCATTCATTTTGAACTCCATCGATGGGTTTGGATGTTGTTGGGATTTTGTTTAATAACTTATTAAATAGTGAGTTGAAGTCCTTATTGGTTCTCTAGGTTCATCTTTCAAGTTGGAGAGGTCATTGAGAAGAGTGGTTGTTGAGCAGTCATCTCCAAACTTGGTTAGGAACTGCTCTTGAAATGCATCCCAACTACTTATGAAAAATACCATGATGTTGTTGATCCTTGTAAAGTATAAGCGAATAATCTCACAAGTGTATCTTCTTCTACATCTGCATTCATATTTATGGACATCATGAAGTTATTTATGTGTTCTTCGGTAGGAAGACTATCATCAGGGTTGAATTTTGGCAACCATTTTTCTGGCTGCATAGGTAGTGGATGTAATGGTCCCACCATTTGAATGGCCCTTGAATTTGTCCATGGTCTTTGAGCCATTATGGGTATATGTGTAGAGGAAGATGTTTCAGTGGTTGAAGGTGATTGGGTAGAGGAGGATTGTACTCCTGTACCAGTGTAAATCACGATCTAGAGTGGTGAGGTGGATGATTGATCTTGTGATGAAGATGATGGAATGAATGAGGGTGTTTGTAGTGATGATGAGAAAATTTGACTATGAGTTTTAGATTCTATTTTCTTAGTTTTCCTTCGAGGGTGAAGTAGAGGAAATTCAAATGGAAGGATTCCAAATTTTTCACTTTGTGATCTTCTTAACCTTTGAGAGGAAGGAAAATGTGAAGAAAAACTGGCTTGAGATAATTTAGATTCTTCTTGAGACAAAGAAATCCCTTGCAATTTATGAATAAAATACTGAACTTCAAGAGTTTCTGTAGAAGAAGGTTTATCTGATTTACCTAGAAAAACACTGGTGGAATGTAAAGTTTTTTTCGCAACTTCACGTCTAGGATTTGGGGATTTGGAATGTGACCGAGAAGTCAAAAGTGAGGGTGAGGGAGTTTTACTCTTAGGATGGCTTTCTGATTTATATTTTATTGCCATTCATAGTCAAGCCCTCCTTCTAGCGCCAAAATATTGAAGCCTCGAAATTTGTTGTGATAACATGGGGGATAACCACCCGGTTTAGACCTTGAAAGAAGCTCATTTTCCATTTGGTATAGTGGCTCTTACTAGGGATAATGGGACCAGTTTCCTAAAGAGGATTGATTTGATCATATTGATGGGATGATATAGGATGTAACGGGGAATGATTTAACTAAGTATAATCTAATCTAAATAATAAACACATGCATATATATTAATCTAACATTATCTAGCTATAAATATACCTAGGAATAAAATAAGATATGTGATCTACAATGATGTCTTAAAGTAATTGGTAATAAAGATCATTCAACTGCCAAAAGAAATGATATTGTTTAATGATAATTGTTTTGGATAAATAGTTAGACAAAATAATTGAGAAAACTATATCACATATAGAAATTATTCATGTAATCAAAATAGAATCAGAGCTAAAACATCATACAAAAGTGCAATAATGCATAACTATAACTCATACTTTCATACACAAAACAATCAAGAGAAAAAAGTATTTCTAATACATAAATAAAACATAATCATACGATAAAAGTACCATGTATGATAGGTCCTGCTCATGTGCTCGACAATATTGACCCAATTTCATCCAATCCAATACACTCTAAGGGTCAAAAGTGTAATTTCAGTAGAGCGTGCTAGATATTCAAAGAAAAATAGATCATGTTCCATTAATTTCATCAAAACCTTCCAAAAAATACAGAAGTGTAATGTCTTGAAAAGCGTTTTTGATAAAATTCGGGAACCCTCTCTAAATGCATGAGAGGGGTTTAAATACTAAAATACATGCCTCAAAAATAGATTATTACAAAAATAGATGAAGAGGTTTCAAATAAAATTTCTCGGAGTGGGAAAAAATAAAACTAAAAATAGAATTAAACTAATGACTAGCTCCTTTGAACTTGAAATAACTTAATCGACTAACTTGATCTTTGAGATTGCAAATGTCAGTCATTAGTTTGAGCTGAGGCGGCTCGCTAATTATGGATTTTAACTTCCCAATATGGCATTTGATAAAGCTGGAACCATATTGTGCGTAGAGGTTGTTAAACACCTAGAGTCATCCACTTATTGTGTGGTTTTACTAGAAACTTCTAGTATGTCTCCCAATCCAGATTGGTTAGTTTTTTAATTACTTCTTCCTTGTTCTACTTTGTCTGTTTCCACTGTTGCTCTAGTTGTTTTAAATTTGGTAGAAACCCTGGTATGCACTCTTTGACAAGGTTGGCACTATGGAGGTTTTCATTAACGACTTCTATTATATTGTTTGTTGCTTCGTCTACTATAGTTGTCACCCTTTCTTTCTATTTCAACCGTGAATCCCAATCTGCAAACAAAATATCTTTGTGGGATTCCTCTATTTTTGGTAGGTCAGTTTTTCTTCCCTCATCAGACTCTTGCCAAGTGATAAAGTCAGAAATATTTTTATGGATCTCTTCATATTCAAACCTCATATCAATTACTTGGTTTGTCAATTATCACTTGTCTCATAGTAATGATTAATCTGTGAGATTTTCTGGTAGAACATTTCTTCCTGCTGAATTAATAGGGAATTGAGCTTGATTTCTTCTTTAATGAATTCGTCATTTTGCGGGTTATATTTAAATTTATCCACCATGTCTTGCATTTGACGAATCTTTTAATCCTTTTCCAATAAGTTGGCCTGGTGCTGTGACCTCATCTGCTCGAATTCCCTCTGAAGCTGAGCTACATGTTTTTCTGCTTTCTGATTAGTCTTTTCTTGTTCTAATTGTTGTTCAAGAAGCAACATTTTCTATTATTTTTCCTTTAGTAGCATTCAAAATTCTATTTCCTTATCGATGGTTGTTGTGGCATAAGCTCCTGTGAATTGTGACAGCTTCGTGAGATTCTCTGATGGGTCAACAGGAGTGTCATTCCACACAACATCCATTGTTTCATTTTGTAAAGTTGTAATAGTCGTGGTGTCTACTTTCCTCTTCTTCCTTTGCCTTTTAACTACAACCTTATTTGTAAGACTGTAGAATATATCTAGTGGAGGTATCTCTTCAATTCTCAAGAAACTTTTGAAAGTAGGAAAAGAAGGAATAACCATGGAATAACCTTAAAATCCTGAGTAATTGTATCCCCTTGCTTTGTTGTTTCTGGATTTGCTTTGTGTTGAGTCTGTTTGGGGGTTTGAAAATTAGATGTTTCCTCAGTACTTGTTTGGAGCTTCTTATTGAATTTCTTCCATTCCTTGTCAAGGTCGATGACTGGAACCTTCCCTGATTGAATTGAAGTGGAAGCAACCTATGTCTGCTTCTTTGCCAAGGCCTGTTCAGTCATTTCCTAAGTATTTCCAGTTGTATTTTTCTTAGAACCTTTATTTGTATTTCCTCCTCCATTCTGAGATGGTTTTTCTGAGTGTCCTGACTCGTGAGTCAACTTCTCTTGGGTTTCTTCATCATAAATTTCTTTTTAACTTCCCTCCAAGCTTATGCTAGGAGTTGGTTCTCTTATTGGTTCAATCTGTAATAGGTATAATGGGACCTTTAATAGTCTTTTATTCCTATATACATGAAAAAAATTAATATCTTATGGGCTTAATTGTAACGATGCTGAATGTAGGACTTGTGTAAATGCTTCTACTCCTTAAAAAAGATCATCAAAGGCATCCCCTTCATGAGAAAATTGTTTGACTTTAACCATAGTGGTAAATTCTTTAGCAACCTGATTTGGGTCATACTGTCTGCCTGGAACCGTGGCCAATTTCAAAGACATATATCTCTGCTTCTTTTACTGCGTGCCCATAGTCATGTAGTGCGAAAGCACCACATTGTAATGGGAATGATAGCCAAATTTATTTCTTTTGTTCCTTCAGGCCATTGGTTAAACCGCCCTCCCCTGTTTTCTGGTAAGCTATTTCTCTAGCTAGTAGCTTGTTCGGGACATAATATGGGAGGACATGCGGAGAATCAATGCTCCCAAAAACTCTAATGTAAGTGAATTTCTCTTCACTGAACCATCTAGCAACTGGAAATATGTCTACATTGTCTTCTTCAGAAAAACTAGGGGATGTTCTATCAAAAACGGTTTTATGAATAGGTAGCATAATACCCTAGCAGATTTTGTAAAAATGGGGATGGAATTAAGATTCCCACAAAATTTTATGGTATACATGGATGGGGAGTGGGTTCTATATAGTCCAATTCCATCCCATGTTTGGAAATTGAGAACAAAAACAAATGGCATCCATCCCAAAAGCACTCATAAAGAAAGGGGGGAAAATCTTGAAGAAACACTTCTCTTTTGCCTATATTCCATGATGTCCTTTGCTAAATTGTCTGATAAAATCTGACTCCAGTTCATAGTTGTTGCATTAACTGCTGCATCAATTAATGGGGGCCACTCCATAGAAAATTTGGTGCTATCAGTTTACTGAATAACCTACACATCATCAATGCTACAAAATTATGAGGAGTAGAGAGGGATGCTATCAGGTACATACTAGATTTATCTTGTTTGAATTTGCCTCTGCCTGACCTCCAGGTCTATGTAGCATCCAACAGGTCCTCATTCTCTTTGGTGAAATCCTCAAGGAACTCTTTGTTATAAAGCTTTTGATGCTCTCATAGTTGGTACACCAGTCGTAGATTGTCTTGTGTGAAAGACCCCCTCACCTCTTGTCTTTTATTCCTAAAAGTCTTGTCGAGACATCTACATCATCAATTAACCATTTTACCACATCTTTGTATGGTAATATCTTTGGTCTCGCAGCTATTCTGTGCAAAAATTAACATGTTACTTCAAAATAGGAGGCGATAGATGATTCCTAGGCATTAGTTGTTACCTTTGTTACCAGTGGCCTAGGATTCTCTTCTTCAAGCAGGTTATATATAGCTTCTGAGGTTGTGGTTCCTCTGCCTTTGTTGTAGGTGGTATCAGAGAAAAGTGGTATCATGTTTGATTTCTTAGATGTAGTAGCTTTTCCCTTCTTCTCCTTTCTTTCCAACATTGTTTTCTTCAAAGATTTCCTAAAATGGAGCAATGGAAATTATCAGATAACCACAAGGCAAAAATGACAGTGAGAATTCAATGATACAGTTAACTCCGAAAGTTGACAAGGAAGGAGCTTTTATTTGAAAATGAAAATGAAAGATATCAAATCATGTCGAGTCATTTTTAACATAAATGGCATTAAAACGTATCAAATATGCACTAAGATCTTTTATCATGCCCGATGAATTTGAAGTGTGAAATGTCGATTATGCGATTCCAATAAAATTATTGCAATATCGCAAATCACAATATCGCATTTTCGATTGTGCATTTTTTGGAGTTGTTTAGAGTTCTGTGAGATGCGAGGTCAGTGGCCTACCTTTTATCGTTTAAAGCGCATTTTGCTTAAATGAATATTTATTGTGTAAAGTGACCTTTTACTAAGCACTAAACTTAATTATAGATTTATAACGTTTATCACATACTTTCATCGGGTTCGGGTCATATCGCGTTTCACAAAATTTTCATAGTTTGCATGATCCAGGTGGCTCCTGAGACACACATAGGACAAAGAGGACTCAGGAAAGCTCAAAAATCAAAGTGTTTGTATTATGCTCGAACTAGGACCATAGCATAGATCTTGTCGTCCTGATCACGTCGGTGCAAACGATTTGTCAAACCGAGTCTGTATGCGAAAGTTAAAAGCAGTCAAAGTTGGGTTGACTTTTGCTGATTAGGCAAGCTTAAGGAGGCCACAATTTGGATAGAACCCGGCCATCGGATTTTGGCCGGATTCCAGGCGAAATTGTGGCCTCGTTAGAATGACTCCTATGATAAAAAATCTGAATTTTCAAAAAGTTATGGTTTGATATTTTTTTAATAATATATTAATAATAATATATATTATATATATATAGGGTGGTGGTGGGCCACCACCCCCACCACCCACGCCTCTCCTTTAACCCCCAAAAACCCACCATATTACATGCCATATCAAATGTGGCCGGTGGGAGTTGAACCCATGGCTGGTGGGAGGGCTGGCCCCGCCCATGCAGCAGCCCCACGTTAACCTCCCAAATTAATGCGCCTCCAACAACAAATGAATGCGCCTCCCAAAAATACAACGCACTATATTTAAAATTAAAATGGTTAATGTAACTGTGCCCCTATTTACAGTTAATGCACTAGGTTTAGCATCGGTGGGATTTGATCCCCGGACTCCATGTTTATTATTTCTAACTTTTACCATTAGGCCAACAACCTATTCATTCATACCTTTGCTCGAAAATTTTATATTAACCTAACCCATCATTTCATTAGTGCGCCTAGGAGCATGAAGGAGGAGCGTGCATGTAGTTCGAGGCAGATGGAGGAACTAGGAGCAGGCACAGAAAATGAGGCAGTTAATTTTTAATTAATTTTTTAATGTAGGTGGAACCATTACTGAGTGAAATTTCTAGGAGGGTGAAATTTTCGCAATGTCCAAATTGGGCAAATTTTATGTCGGTCTTACACCTCTCAGCGACATGAACCCGATGACCAGCTAGTTTCCTAATCTGAGCAGCCAATTTGTAGAGGACTGGGAGGAGGGAATCTTTGAGGAATCCAGGGGGAATCTAAAAGATTCCTTGAGCCCCAGATTCTCAATTTCTCAGAATTCAAAAATTTGATAGTCGATTCTCCACTATTTGATGCCACAAATCTGATGGTGCATTCCTATTTTTCATTTTCTCATTTTATTTTCCAGCCACTTTTCTAAGTGGAGTGCAATTGTTAGCATTCATGTTCGAGCAACCATTTTCGATGCGATTGATGTCATGAGATTGATGGCACGAACAACTTCAACAGTTTTACATCCGCTTCTTTAGATGGCCCTTGGATGTGAGGTATATGTAGTGCTCATGTACTTCTTTTGCTATCCATTGTGCTACACAGATCCCTATTTGATGTTAATGAGGGATCTTGTTTATTACTTGTTTTCATGGTTCCTACTTGATGTGATGCAGAATCGTCTATGTTATGTACTTGTTGTCATGATTTGTCATGTTATGCTTTGAGATCCCTTTGTTGTATGTTGATGGGATACTCATGTTGTTTTCATGCATGTTTGCATTGAGATCCCTTTTATGCCATGTTGGCGGGATGCTCATCATGCATGAGTTTGTTTCATATTGATAGGAGTCTTTTGACTAAGAGTTCCTATAGTGGAACATCTCTTGGAGCCACTCCTGCGTGAGGGAATTTTCCTTGTATGATAGTGACATCATCTCTTATGTACATCATCACTATTAACAACACCTAATGCAATGGCCTACACCATCTTGATGTCGGGGCCCAGAGATGTAGTCCCTCCTTGACGAACTCTGTTATCAACGGCTTATGTTTTCATGTGCTGATGATTGTCACGTTCCTCTTCTTTACATCATGCACATGTATTCAGTTATCTTCTTTTAAAAAATGCAATTTAACACATTACGAAACTAAAAGGTCTTGGAAGGGTCCTTCGTCACACCCGGACCTAGATGATCACAATATTGGCCTTTTAAGTAAAGCGCTGCGGTGCGATGAGTGTTGGCTTTGTATGCCACAATATCACAATTCACATATTCCAAAAAGGCTTTGTTAGTTGTGCTTTTCGTGAATGCAGATATGAAATTGTTGTTGGGTGCCAATTCTGCATACTTTTTCCCTCCATTTTCACTCTCTCTCTCACTCCTTTTGTATCATTTATATTCACTAATCATTCTAAATGCACAAGGTAAACACTCTTCCATTGTCTTCCTAGAATATTTAATTAATGAAGTAATAGTCACAAAGATTTTACCTATGCGAGTTACTAATCTTGACATTTCCGCAGATCCGTTGGTCAAAGGTTACAGGTCCAAATAACATAAGTGGTTACAAGCTTCCACAACCATATCAGCAAGCGATGTAACAACATAATGGATGTCAGGCCTATCCCAGACCTTTCTTGTCTTTCTCTCGGCAACTAGTTGGTCGTTTCAACGATTGTATAATGATAGACATTAGTTGCCATATTGAGAGACAATTTTCTCTGTGTATTGTATAATAAGGGTTTCAATGCTGTGAATCTGGGATAGATGTGCAAGATATTGAGATTGTAATAGAAGATTGATTAATTAATTGAATTCAAGTTATTTTGTTGTTCTCTCTATGAGTTGTCAATCCACTGCAACCCTGGTCAAGGAGTTGGGCCCACTCTTTTGATCAGGTGCTGCATTATTTCTGTGTGTTGTTATTTCATTTGTGTTGGTTTATTTTGATTGTTGTTACAATACTTTAATTAGTCGCTGTGATTATAGTTCTACAATCTACTCTTATTTACTATCATAGTGGTTCTTTCATTAACTCAATTATTGAATCTAATATTGGTGATTGATTGTGTCATTGCTACCTGCATATATTTTGCGCATTACCTTGAAATAATGTACGCACCTAGATTGATAAATTAGTGTGGGAAAGGATTGAATAGGTATTCACACTCAGACACCAACATTGCGGCGTCGTTGTCGAGGAGGCTAACAAGGTGCAAGAACATGATCTACAATGATCTATGGATCAATCTCTTGTATTAGGGAGGGAATTTGTTACCCTGCTCTATGTCCTAAGCATAGTGTTATGTTTTTTTTTTTATTTTTGATTGTTTTTTGTTTTGCTGATTTCCTAGAAATGAATCTCTCATTCTTGGGGGGGGGGGGGGAAATTGTTACCCTGCTCCAGATCCTGAGCCTTAGATGTTTTTTTTTGTTTTTCCTTTTGTTTTCTTTTCAATTTTTTCATAGGGACCACTCTCTCGTCCTGGGGAGGGAAAAGAGATTTTCGCCCTACTCTGGGTCTTGAGATGTGAAATTTTTAATGTTTTCTTTCCAATAAATGTATGAACAAGGGTTTGAATAAAAGGGGCAGAGGAGGACCCCAAAGGCAAGGAAGGAAGGATTTGGGGAGGAATACCTATATCCAGGAAATTATCACAAAAGCTGCATCAAAAGCCTCTTCGCGCATTGCTGCTAGGGTGAAGGTTCACACAAGATCTGAAGGACATTCTGTGGAACAACCTATACAGCCTCCATAGGTGGAAGTATCCCTTTTAACAGCTGTGGGAGAAGCAGGAAGCAGGGCATCAAAGAAAGCAGAGACACTTCCTTTGGTATCAGACAGGGAGGATGTTTCAATAGAGGGTCAGAGGAAGAATTCCACTCAAGGATTGAAGAAGGAAATCTCAGAGGATTTTCTTCACCTCGTGATCAGGGGAGTGCTGTTAAACTTTCACTACCACCAGTTGTTACACAGAAGGAACCTGTTGAAGTTCCTAGTGAGTATTGGAGGATATTTATGGCACCCCCAACATCTTCAATTGAATTCCCAATTGGGGAAATTACGGGTGATGTACCAATGAAGCCTATTCCACTGACTGCACTGCCAAACTTCCATGGGATTTCCACGGAGGACCCAGACACTTTTACAAAGGGTATCACTATGTCAATGATGCTCAGAAGCTGAAATTTTTTCCTGCTACATTAAAAGGGACAACGTTGTGATGGTTTATGGGTCTAGGAGGAAAGACCATTTCTACCTGGGATGACATGAAGAAGGATTTCCAGGAGAAATACCAGGATTACTATAAATCCTAGGACATTAAGGAAGAAATTTTCAAATTCATGCAGAAGGAGGATGAAAACATGGAGGACTGTGTTAAGCATTTTAAGTATACTCTCTAGAGATTTGGCCACAGTGTCCTACATAAGGATATTTTGAAAATTATTTTTCTCGGGGCCCTGTGGGAAGAATCTTTGGAGCTGTTAAACATAGTAGGTAAAGGAGATATATCTAAGGAAGACTTTGACACCATCTGTGAACTCTATATTCAATGTTCAAAGGGATATGCAAGGAATAAACAAGGAATTCGAACTTTCAAAGCATCAAGCAGGGGAATCACAAAAGCAGAAATTGGAACCTGCTAAATAATCTGAAAACTAATATCCTAAGTACATTATCCCCCCAAATGGACACATTACAAGAAAAGTAGAAACAGATGGAGTTGGAAATAAATATGGCTATTTTCTTCCCACGGTGTAGAAAGAAACACCCACTAAAGGAGTGCCCACTAGACACTATAGAGACGTGTTATTTGTGAACATAGTCACTCCATTGGTGCGTGTCCATCTCTTCCAGCACTAAAGGTAGTATTTTAGGTGGGAAATGAAGAACCAAATCAACTATAATTTATGGGGTCCAAGAAACCATGGCATCCATGATCATCAGGCTTAAATCTAGGTATGTCTCAGGATCCTTTTCAATATTATAATATGAATCCTCAGTCAATTCATTTTTGGCCTCAATATTATCAATACCCACCTTGGAAGCCATGGTGTCCTCAAAATAATTCAAGTTCTTCATGGTCTCAAGGCTGGTGTAATCTTGTTCCCCCTGCTGCTCAATTTTCTCAACCTACATAGCAACAGCTGTTACAGTTTCCCTCTAACGTTCCCTCCAATAATCCTCCTCTTCAGCCTCAACTTCCTCTTTAGCCAAACCCAAATCCAAACAATAAGGATGCTCAGCAAGAAGACACCCTCAACCTTCCTTCGTACAACATTTCTACTGCAGTGTTTAATGATATAGTTCTGTGATCTAGCCAGGTAGTAAATGCTCCTACATTGCCCATTATTATTGAACATCTTGACGATGGGAATCCAGAATCTCAAGCAGTTAGGGATGAAACAACCCAACCATCTATAGAACATTCTCCTTCTCATTTGACTGTTACTTAGGCCTATCAAACCAATCCTCCTTATCCAGAATGATTAGCCTTGACTAAACGGGTCCCTCAACCGAAATTTCATCTTTTAGGAGAATTGCAGAATTTGTTTGTAAAATCCCCCTGCTTCAAGCCATGAAAGATGTACCAATTTACACTAAAACTATAAGAGAATATTTTTCTAAGAGACCTAGGAAGAAAACAAAAGATATGCTTACAATTCATGTTATCGGGAGGTTATATGAATTATGCTGGGAAAGGTTATGCCTGTAAAATATGGGGATCTTGGGAACCCAATTCTAATAGTTTAGATTAACGGGTAGATATTCTGAATGTACTGGTAGACCTGGGCGATGCAATTAATGTAATTACTTCTAAGACCATGCTTACACTGGGATTGCGTGATCTTAAGCCAACCCCTACAGTCTTAGAATTAGCTGACAGATCTATAATTAGACTGATAGGGAGATTGGAAGACATAACAATTTTAGTGGATTCTTGGTGCTATCCCGTTGACCTCCTAGTCTTACATACACAGTCCCCAACTGGTGGTCATCCCCTTATTTTAGGATGGTCGTGGCTTGCAACCATTGATGCCTATATTGGATGTCGGCTAGGGAACATGCTAATTTCTAATGGGGAAAATACGAAAAATATTATTCTCTATCTCCCTGTTGAACCAAGCTCATAGAAAAAGCCGAAGCATAACTCTTTGTCTTTGGATGGGATCGAAACTGAAGAACAGGAACTCCAGCCAGTGCCTACCATGGGGCAAGCCCTCTACTTTAAGAATGAGACAAAGGATGATACTATCAGCTCTGTTATTAGTATCCCTCATGCTGTTGCAGATCCAACTCGACAGTTTTTGGAATCAATCATGAGCTGTGAAACATAGGAACCTATCAGATCAGAGACTGAAGGTGAAGACATTCCTGTAACAACACTTTCTGAAAGCATACCAGTGGAGATTGAGCCAGGGAAGACATTTAATATCAACTTGAATATTTCATCGGCCCAGACTGAACAACTCCTAAAGATCCTTCGAGAACAAAAATAAGCTTTCACCTGGGATTATACTGATATGAAAGGTATCCCTATCGATTTGTGTACTCATCATATCTACATTAAAGAGGATTATCGACCCGTGAGACAACCCCAAAGAAGGATGAACCCTGCCTTGAAGAACATTGTTAAAGAGGAGCTCTAGAAGTGATTGGATGCAGGATTTATTTACCTAATCTCAGATAGCTAGTGGGTATCCCCGCTGGTCATCATTCCTAAAAAGAATGTTAAATGGTGGATTTGTGTAGACTATAGGGAGTTGAATAAAGCAACCTTGAAAGATCATTTTCCTCTGCCATTTATCGACCAAGTCCTTGATACCCTGGATGGGAAGAAGTTTTCTCTTTCTTAGATGAGTTTAGCAGGTATAACTTGTTAGTCCTTACAATCTCCCAGGATGAAAAGGAAATCGACAAGGGTAACCTCATACCACTTTAGCTTAGTAGCTAGCCCTACCAAGCATGAGAGGGATCTCTCTAAGTATCTTATCAGTGACATGAATTTAAAGAAAATGAATTTTAGGCTATATATGTATATTTGCTTGTGAAAATTTGGTTTTTTTAGGATTTTCTGAACTTAGGGTTTGGAGCCGCAAGTAGGTCTAGGCTATGGGAATACAGGAGCAAACATAAGAAGGAGCTAGATGTCAGAAGCCATGGTGTAGTTTGAGTATTTGTCAGTGTAGTATAGAGGATATAATGTGGAAGAAACTAATGAGCATAAATAAACATGATTTCATTAGCTTAGGAAGACAAAACACATAACTATGAAAACCAGATAACAGAGCCTGAAAAACAAGAATTCTGAGTATTTTATCACAAGGCATGATCCAAAATGGATCCTAAAACCTCTAAGTCTAAGTCTTTAAAAACTATCAGAAACACTATCGCAAGAGAAAATAGTGAAAGAATGGTGGAAAACAAAGCTATCAAAGGTTCAAATGCTGCTGCACCAGAGCTGTTGGATTGAACGGATCAACGACCCAGATTGAATAGGGATATCGCAATCAGGAGAGGCCAGTGGTTTATATCGAAGGTGGCCCTATGGAAATTGCGATAGTGATCAACACGATTTAATGAGGACCGTTGGTTGAGCATGCAGATCAATGGTCCAGATCAACTCACAATATCGCATCGCTATAACACAAAGGGAGGACTTACCGAGGGCTCAAAGGACTTGCGATATGCGATTGTGATATATCGAATCACAATATCACATTGCAACAATACAAGGGGTGATGCCAAGACCCGTGATCATGTGATATGCGATACGCTGATGCACCGATAGCCGATAAGGCCTATCGGAGCAATCAGAGATCAAAGATCAGGGAAGTGATGCGACCTACGATAAGGTGGACCAGACAAGGTTTATAGATGTGGTTTGATATAATTTGAGTTTCGATATAAAGCCGTTGTCGGGTTTTCTATGTATTGTTCATATTTCCGTTACAAACCCAAATACAAAGGGGACTATGGCATTTGAATCACTGCGAATTGTGACAACGATAAAGAACGAACCTGATAGGGATTATGGATGTGATTGGATATTATTTGAAGTCTGATAGAAAGTGTTTTGTCAGATTTTTCTATGTTTTCTATGTATTTATCTATATAAACAAAGAAGCAATTCTTTGGGATTTCTCACCACGCCAGTCTTTCCGTTTGAAAACAGGTGGCCACCATACCTTAAGCATTTTACAGTGATTGTTTAATGCTCGACAGGGAGTTGAACAAACAGCGGATGGGAGCCATAAAGCCCAAGAATGTAGATGAATGAACAGGGCTGAGAGGCTTAAAAGCAACTCTATGGTAGACAAGAGAGGGACATAGAAGAAGAGAGCAAGAGAAAGAAGAAGATATAGGGCAAGAGGAAGAGTTCTGTGCACTCTTTTAGACTCAAGGATTTCAAGTAAATCCCTATTGTGTTTGTCACTGTTGTGTTGAGACTCTGTTTGAGCTCACACTTGTAATATTATGCTCTTAAATACATGATATAGAGGTCGAAAATGAAAGTTGGTCCAGGAGACATAGCCAAGAAGTCTGGTGAACTCCTTGATTATTTGATGTGTTGATGTGTGTGTTTATTATGTTTTATAAATATTCATTGTCTATATTATTCGTAATTTTTTCAATTCGTTGCACTCAATAATATAGGCATTCTTGCACACGAGTCTGTAATACCTTAATATTTATTTAAGATATCATTTTCAGATGAAGGCATTCATAGAAATAAGAGATATAATGTAGATAAATATGTTTATAGCATGAGAAAACAAAAAGAATGAAGTACAAGCACATTGAATTCACTAGGCTAGAGTTCCTTGAAAATAGCTGTAACTTGTATCTGTATTAGCTGAAAGATGATTACAATGCAAGCCTCCTTCACAAAAAGTTCAACCCTCTTCTCCTGAAGTGAAATGATACTTATATACTCTCCTAGACGACTTGCCCACCTTCAGGAGCTGAATTCTTGGTGGAGGAAATGACTCCAAGGTTCTCTCAACCAATAGGTGAGAGTGAGAAGGTGCAACTCAAACACTTCATGAAGAGTTTGTTTTTTTCATGAGGCCTAATAAACATCAAAAAAAACCTATGATGTTCATTTATTCATGCCTACATCACTTAGCCTCGTAGCTAGTGCCATTACATAGAGAATATTGACTTTGACCAAGTCACACTGAAAGCTAGAAATTTTACATAGTGAAAATTTCCAAATAAAAACACAGAAAGTGCAAAAGCGCAGCGCTGACTTTGAGATAATTTTTAGGTGCCTTCTAGGGATCAAAATACAAATCTAAGAGAACCGTCAACTACCCCTTCAAGTCTAGTTTCCAGAATATTTTGGATTTCAAAATTTGGAGCATGGGAAGACCTTAAAAAAGCCATTCTCCCAAGATCACTCCAGAAGCACAATGCTTGTCAAAAAAATGGTCCAGAATGCTAGTTGTTTCCCACGTTTTTTCCTCCAAAACTAAGCCACCTATGCAAAATCTGGGCAAATGGGTTTTTAGAGGATGTCAAGACCTTTCCAAAAATGTATATCTTTCCTCAAATGGAGGCCTAAGGAAAAAGCATAGAGCCAAGGCGCTGCGCTTTTGGAGCAGCTGAATTTCTGAACTTGGACCAAAATTTGTCAAAAAAGTCAAAATTCTTAGAATTTGCTCAAAATTGTATGGAAGGTGTAAAAATAGGTTTGCTATAGGTTCATGGATGCTTCAGCAAGCATCTCCAAGTTTCCATCATACTTTTGGTGTTTTTTGGCCTCCTTGAGCTTGTTTTCAAGTTGTTTTACTTTGACATTGGCGATCATGTTTTGAGCTTGATAGTGATGTGCCATGTGTCTGAGTAATTGATTGTCTCTATTTTCCTTCTCAAGGAGCTTCTCCAAGTGTTCATTCACCCTATTAAGCCAATATTATTTATCTTGATGAACCTCTAGGGTAATCCTTTCTTCTAGGTTAAGATCCTCATTAAGCAGAATTTTTTCTTGTTCCTCTTGCAAAGATTTCTTGAGGACTCTTGCTCTTTGTTTTTTCCTTTTTCCTCTCACCTTTGATGCTTCAGGCTTGCTTGATGTCATGATCTCCTTACCTTTGTCGACTTGCTACAATAACTTGGCTTTTTCCTTTTCTAGGATCAACTCCTTTGCTTTGAGTTGATTGTCTTCTTGCTCAAGGAATGATATGACATATTTTGTTCTTTCCAAATTGATTTCTAGCTCCTTGATTTGATAGTCCTTATCCATGTTTGTCTGTCGCATGTTTTAAGTTTGATCAGTAGCCTTTGAATCAACCAGTTCAAACTCATGCTCAACTGTTTCTTTCTCTTTTGCTACCAGTTCATGCTTTGTCGATGAAGAAGTCTTGGCCCCTTTCTCTCTGTGAGAAGAAAACACGAGCCTCTGGACCTTCTTATACACTTTAGTCACCTCAGGTTTGGATAGCTAAGTCTTCACAATTGATTTGCTAGAGGAACCCACCTCCATTTGAATGAAAAATAAACTGTGAGGCATGAATGGAAATGAAGTGATGTGAAGGTGGACTTCGACAAAATGATAGAGGAGGTTTGAAAAAGCTAGATATGAACTTTGGAAGCTGATGAAAATGAGTGAAGAAACAATGGAAGAGTGATCTGCTTGCAAGGAGGGAAAACAGGGCTTGTAATGAAAAATGCCTAAAAACCTCTAGGAATGAGCTAGGGTTTTACTTTTTGAGAGATGAAACTTTGTTTTGAGGTGAATTGAAAGGTTAAAATGGTTTATTAAACATGTACTCAGGTGTAGGAAACCATTTTACATGTTTTAGAAACCAAAAACTAAAGATGGCCATTTTCACCCTATCATTTCCCATGCAAATTTCACTACAAACCCTAACTTGAAGAATCATTGACATGAGATGAATTTGGAAACGAAAAAGGGGGTTAATGATGGTGTAATTACTTGTACCTTGGCTTATAAGCCAATGAAATCAAGCTTTCAAGTGAAAATTTGAGATTTGGGAGAGTTTTGAAGGATTTTTGGGCACTCTGTCCTATGCGTAGTGCCAAAGAGTAACGCAGTTCACAGAAGCGCAGCGCCATATTACAAACCACTTTTGGAGGCCTTAAACTGCTCCAACTTGAGAGCTTGATAGCTTTTTGGAAATCTCTTGAAGTATGATATAATATGGACACCTCAAGCATGTAATTTGGACACTCCATGAGGGAGAAAAATGGATTTTCCCAAGGTCACTCCAAAAACTCAGGGTTTCTCTCACAAATGATAAGCTCCAACTTGCAAAGCACTTTTGGATGCCTTTCACTAATCAAAATAATGATCTGAAGATACCATTGGAAATATTGGGATGTCTGCTACACAATAGAGTCCTTAAAAACTACCAACACCTGCTCCAAACCCATTAAAAACTGTCTTGAAGTCAAGCTATCCAGAAGTGCATCAACTCTCCTGTAGCAAGTGTATTTGGGGAATTTCTTTCAAATCATAACACCTATGCATAAACTAAAGGAGGTTTTTGTTCCTTTCACTATAATGTACAAAAAAATATTTCACTTTTGTAAACTAATTATCCATTTTGTTAGAAACATATTTTGAAGCAAACACGTCCCTATGAGAAATGATGAGGCGAGGTAGTGTACTGCAACATTGTCTTATTTGAAATTAAATATTACCTTTACCTTTATTTTTCTTTCCCTAAGCTGCTAACTCCCTTTACCCACTTAATCACATGATGGACATACTTTTGGCAACATATGGTATCATGATGACACATGAAGTGGAACCCTAGACCATGACCTAAAATGAGCAATTTAACCATTTCATGACCCAAGACATTTAAATGAAGATATGATACCTCGAAGAAGACAACGAACATGATGAGTGATGAAGACCATGAGTAAGTGAAGGGAGTAGCAGTGACCTAGACACGATAACCAGTGACCAAAGTTTTATTTGAAGACTCTCTGAAATGACAAAAATTTGACTTGACACCCTAACAACACCTTGTAAGAGCATATTTGATCACTGGTGATAGGTTGAACTGACTGACATTAGCATAACCAAATCCAAATAGCTCTTGAGGATCAGCACAAAACTACCTTTACATGCCCTTGGGGAACATTCACTTTCCAGGTCCTTCCGTTTGGCCTTTGTAATGTGCCTGCTACCTTTCAAAGGGAAATACTAGGGATTTTTTCTTATTTACTTGATGATAATGTTGAAATTTATATGGATGAATTCACACCATATGGGGGGTCATTCGAAGAAGGGTTGGCAAATTTTGAGAAAGTCCTTAAAATGTTTAAACAAATGTGTGTTTCTCTAAGTATAACAAAATGTCATATGATGAGAGAGGAGGGAATAGTTCTGGGGAATTTGCTTTCAATTGCTAGAATACAAGTTGATCTTGCCAAGGTAAAGGTATTTTTTCATTTTCCTGTTCCCAAGACACTGACTCTAGTACATAGTTTTATTGGTTCTGTTTGTTACTATAGGCGTTTTATAGAATTTTTTTCCAAGATCGCATTTGCACTTTTTCAGCTGTTAACTAAAGATGCATAATTTTTATGGACAGATGATTGTGAAGTAGCTTTTGAGAAGATCAAGGAACTAATCTACCAAGCTCCAATATTACATGGTTCCAACTAGGAACTCCCGTTTCATATCCATGCAGATGCCTCTCAAACAGCTCTAGGGGAAGTGTTGGGAAAACAAGAAGATAAGAAGCCGTATGCGGTCTATTATGTCAGCAAGAATTTAACATCTGCTGAACTAAACTATACGTAATGGAGAAGGAATTCTTGGCTGTCATCTATGCTGTTAATAAATTTCGACACTATATTACATGGTATCCTAATTTTGTACACATTGATCATGCAACAATAAGGTATTTGATAAAAAATCCTGTAACTCCTGGGCGTATAACAAGGTGGTTGTTATTACTTCAAGAATTTGATATCACCATTATAGATAAACCAGGCAAGGATAATGTAGTTTCTGATTTTCTCTCTAGATTAAATGCTAATAATGAAGGAGCACATGTAGAAGATAGCTTTCCAGATGAACATTTATTTGAAATTTCTACTAATACCCCTTGGTATGCAGACATTGCTAACTATTTGGCTACAGGAAAAGTACATCAGCATTTGTCATACAGGGAACAATGGAGGATTATTCATCACATTGCCCGTTACTCATGGGTAACAGGATATCTCTTTTATACATGGGGTGATCAGAAGATCTATCGTTGTGTAACATAAAGTGACAACTATGAGGTTTTGAAAGCTGCTCATGATGGTCCTTGTGGAGGGAATTTTGCAGACAAGCGAACTAGCCACAAGGTGTTACAAATGAGATATTATTGGCCCTCTAGCTTTAGTGATGCACGGAATTCTGTTCAAAGATGTGATTGTTGCCAACGGATGGGTCAACCTGGTCGCTCAGATGAAATTCCATTATAGCCATAGGTAGTTCTTGAGCCCTTCAAAAGATGGGCTATTGACTTTGTGCTTCCATTTAACCCACCTTCACATCAGAAAGTCCACATTTTAGTCTGCACAGATTATGTAAAGAAGTGGGTAGAAGCAAAGGATGTAACAAAAGCAACAAAGCAAGTTGTCTCAGACTTTTTATTTGAAGAAATATTTGCTAGATATGGTGCTCTAAGAGAGATAATTTTAGATGGAGGAGAACATTTCACGTCACACATGATAGAAAAGCTTATGGAAAAATATGGGATCAAGCATAGGATAACAACCCCATATCTTCTTAAGGAAAACGGTTAAGTGGAGAGCACAAACAAAGTACTCGAAAACATTCTCACCAAGACTGTGGCAAATCATTGTTGGGACTGAGCTGAAAAACTCCCTGAAGCTCTTTGGGCATATAAAACAACATGGCAGAACACGACAAGATTCTCACCATTTGAACTTCTCTATGGTAAATACCCATTGTTCCCGGTAGAATTTGAAATCAGTACGCTCAGAATAGCTCTATAACTAGGCTTGGACCTCTCAGAAGCCCAAAAGCACTGGTTGGAACAGCTAAATGAACTGGATGAAATTTGTTTAATGGTTGTCCAGAGGGCTACTGCCATACAACAATAGAGAGAAAAATGTCATGATGAATTTATTAAAAATAAGGTGTTTCATAGAGGGGATTGGGCATTACTGTATGATTCTTGTTTTAAGAATTTTAAGGGAAATCTTCACTCGTGATGGTTGGGCCCATATGAGGTTGATGCGGTATTTGATAATGGGACTGTCAGATTGGTTACAATTGATGATTCCCATGTTTCTTTTGTTGTGAACGGACATCGAATTAGACTTTACCACTGCTTAGCCTCTAGAGAAGCCTTCATCAAACATCTCTCTGAAAAATCTAGATTGAAGGTTGTTGGTGCAAAAGATACCTCCTCTGCACCCTTGAACTAAAAAGAAAAACGTATATATATATATATATATTATATATATATATATATATATATATATATATATATATATATATATATATATATATATATATATATATATATATATATATATATATATATATATATAATATATATAATGTTGTTACTACTCACTTGTTTGTCTTTTTGCAGGAGCTACTATTGAGGTGCAATAATTGAGGAGCTGAAAATTTCTTGAGTAATTGGGACAGTCACTCCACTGACACTGATCTTCTTGGAAAATTTTCTAAGTAATGCTTGTTGTTACTCCCAGAAATTTTTTAAGTATCGGATGTTGTTACTCTTGGGGTGTTGTTACTCGTTGTTGCTGTTACTCCTAGAAAGTTTCTAAGTATCAGATGTTGTTACTCCTGGGATGTTGTTACTCCTTGTATGTTGTTACTCCTCAGATGTTGTTGCTCCTCGGATGTTGTTACTCCTCGATTTTCATTACTCTACCGATGTTGTTACTCGGTTGTTGTTACTACATCGCTGTTGTTACTCCGTTGATGATGTTACTCATTGGTTACTATTACTTCGTCGATGCTGTTACTCCTCGGTTGTTGTTACTCCGTCGATGCTGTTACTCCATCGTTACTCTACTAACTGTCACTTCTCTCAGGTAGGTCGCTAGGTATGTCTCCATTGACTTTTACAGATTTAATTAAATATTCCATGGACAAGACATTTACATACCGTGGATGGCTATTTATAAGTTGGGGGGGGGTGCCATCATAATTAAAAGACGACGTGATTAAACCGCTCTAATGATTAATCCATTACCATCATTAAACCTTATGTGATGGTACACTCGACGATCTCCATCATTATTTTGCGTAATCATTGGCATGCGTTGGGATTTGAAACATGTGCCTTCTCATTTAATGTGGAATAATTACCACACCATGCACCACATTCACCATAATTCACCATGATTCTGTTCGTTTCCTGAGAAATAACCTACCGTTTTACCATCGTTCCACCTCATTCATTTTTTTACCATGTTGTTACTGCAAGAATTTGGTCGCTTGCACTCCACCAAATGGTTTGTTGTGTCCAAAGAGCTGTTACAGTTTCTAAAGGATGGGAGGACTGGCTGTGCGTCATGAACCCAAGGATACAACCCTAGTCTACAATAATGCAGATGTTTGGAGTGTCTTTGTAGAGGTAGGATGGGACATTTATTTCAACAGATTGCAGGGGTTTGATGAGGAGATCCCGGTAGAATTCACAATGAATTTGGATGAGAATTTCTCTCGGGTTAAAGGACTAGAAATCCCTGTCAGAGAGGAGGCCATTGTAGAAGTTAGTGGGTTAACACAGCAGGGACATAAGTGGTTCTCAAGGAAGGATCTACTGCCCGAATTCCCAAAATTATTTTTGCAGGTTGGAGAAAGCGTTGCTTTGAAGGGAAGGGCGTATGACTATAAGTCCTTGTTGCATCAATGGGGTGAGTTAGCAGGCTTTGTCATGAAATATATAACCTACAAAGGGCAGTTTACCGCCCTGTTCAAATACCACTTTAAAATTCTAGCCCATCTTCGATTTCCACAAGCACAAGTTTATTCTTTGAACATGCCTTTATTCTTGGTGAAGAGTCTTCAACTTATGGTGTAGTCCGCTTAGTGCTCATGGTAAGTGCTAGCGATCCTCACAAACCATGGACTGGTTCAACTATTGGTCATGCATGCATTGACCCAATTGCAAGTACCTTGGGCACAATTTCTTGAGATGACGGAGGAGGAAGTAGCAACTGTTATAACTGCTAGAGAGGAAGAGCCTGAGGAATTGGAGGAGAAAGAACCAGCATCTCCTGCTGGTACAGTAGGAAAGGAAGAAGAGCTCAAGGAATTGGGAGAGAAAGAACCAACATCTCCTGCTGGTACAATAGGAGAGGAAGAAGAGCCTGATGAATTGGGAGAGGAAGAACCAGCATCTCCTGCTAGTACAACAGGAGGAGAGGAAGAATCAGAGGGATCAGAGGAAGGACCGACATCCCCTGCTGGTATAGGAGGAGGAGAAGAAGAGCCTGAGAAAATGGAGAAAGAAGAAGAGAAACCGGAAGAGATGGAAGTGGAAGTGGAAGAAACATTTGGTGACATAGTCAAGGTTGTCACACAAGAACCAACCTCGTCTATGGAACCTGTTAATACAGAGATGGAAGTGGAAGGAACTGTGGAACCTATTATTGCAGACATGGAAGTGGAAGAGACAGTTGGTGACATAGTCGAGGCTGGCACACAAGAACCAACCCCGTCTGTGGAACCTGTTATTGAAGAAATGGAAGTGGAGGAAATAGTTGGTGATACTGTTGAGGCTTCCGCCCAAGAACCAGCCTCGCCTATGGAACCTATTGATGAATATATGAATATAATGGATGGAATTGATGCTATTCTATAGGAATCAACTTTCATTAATGAAGCACAAGGAGAAGAAGTTCCAGTCAAAGAGCTGGAAAGTGATGTTGTTACACCAGGACCAGCATTGCTTGTCCAAATAGATGTGGATGTTGAAATGAGTAGAGGTGCCACACAATAACCACCACCAACTCAGTCAGGGCAAGATATGTGGAAGAGAAAAACCATGAGGTTGACATTGTTCCAAAAGAACTAGCATTGACCGCAGGACAAGAGGCACCACATGAACAAGGGTCGGCCCAATTGAGGAATGAAGGTGAGGAGGAAAAATAATTAGAAGTAGCAGATGTGACTGATATAGTATAGGTGGAAGACATTCCCCACTCTTTATTTTAGGCCATAATACTAAGAGGAGCGAGGAAGTTCCATTCCCCCCGTGATTTAACAAAAGAAATTGACGTTCCTCCTATATTGAAGTACATCGGCCCGAAGGAGGGCGCAACCATTGTCGACTCATTACCTGCAGATTCTCAGTAAGGGCTTTGTGAAGAACATGCCGAGAAATAAATTTTTACAGCAGGATTGGAGCATAGGGAAATCGACGAGGGCATTGTCGAGGTGACATATGTTCCCGAGTTGAGACAATTTGAGGAAGAAAGTGCTCTCGAGGATAGAAAGTTAAGTAAGGAAGACCTAGTGAAGGAGCTAGTCGATACCTCTAAAGGCAATCCACCACCTCTTGAACCAATTGTAGGGTTGGGAAATGAATTCACTGTTAAATAAGAATGGATAGAACAATGTGAGAGAAGGAGGCCACCTCTCAAGGAGAGGTACCAACTTCAATTCGGAGAAACCATGCGGCTAAAGATGGAGGTTCGGAAGCTGAGGAAGAAGGTATCTCGACTGAAGAAGAAGGCAAAGAAATATAAATGGAAGGTTGTAAGGCCCAAGTTCAAGATATCCTCAGCAGCTGTATAGACAAAAAATGTTCCCGCTACTTTTGCTGCTACACACACTAGTCTTGTAGAACAATTGTTTGAAGCACGAGAATTCTTCCTAGTGGCCGAAATTCAAAGATGGCAACCTGTCGTGAATGAAAAAAGAAGGAGACAACGAGGGATCAAGAGTAGGCCGTTGCGATCGTCACTGAGTATGTAGACCAGCTGGACAGAGAAAAGAAAAGGTAGGAGAAACAATAGATAAATATAAGGGATTTAGAAGGGCAGATACAGGTGTTGAAGGAAAATAAGGAACAAATGGTTACCCTAGCACAACAAGTAATGGCCTGTCATCCTCCTACCCATAGTTATGCTTTGTTTCTTCATGAGAAGTTCTTTTTCTTATGCTAGGAAAGAATCTACATGGATATTAGCCATGAGATCGAAGACCTATTACAATTCCTTCGTATTATAAGAATCCATGATATTGTGAACCAACACTTGATGTGATAACTCTAAATGCATGGTTATTTATTAAGGGATGATGATAGATTTAACTTAGTTCCATTCATGGGATATGTTCACCTGAGAGCCTTCACCTCCTACACCATTAACCAGGTTAAATGGAGGAAGGATTGTGATAATTTTGAAGGGAATCAAGCTACAAAGCCACTAATGATAAGGAGGGAGAATGGTCAGTTAGTGACTACTTATTACAAGAACTCCACCTTTTTACAAATTGAGGGATCTAAGGAATGAATGTTGGCAAGACAGAGATGGTGTACTGACCTCTGTGTCAGACAGATAGTCACTCTCCCTGATAAAGACCTTGACAGTTGTCAAAGGAGATGGATGATGTCATCCTCAGCTATCAGAAACCAGGAAACTTTTGGAGCACCCAATTTTGCACGATCAATAGAAAGAGTGCCATGTTTTTTTGCATGCATTCAGACTTGTGGGGTCCAGTGGATGGGGCTGAGGTTTCAATTTCCCCTCATTTGGTTGCCAGCAGAACATTACACTCCAGCATACAACGTGAGCAATGATTGGTGGAAGGATTTCCTTATGACAAAAGGATATAAACCTCCAGGGACATAGATGGACAAATAATACGACCTTGCTCAGCTTCATGCTGATCACAATCGGTCCAACCTAGATCTGAAGAGACAACAAGCTGCATGAGGGCATGCTGAACGACCAGTTGGGGGGAGATGTTGGGTGCCAAATCTATATACTTTTTCCCTCCATTTTCACTCTCTCTCTCCCCTTTTGTATAATTTATATTCACTAATAATTATAAACGCACAAGGTAAACCCCCTTCCATTGTCTTCCTAGAATATTTAATTAATGAAGTAATAGCCATGGAGATTTTACCTATGCAAGTTACAAATATTGACATTTCCGCAGATCCGGTGGTCAAAGGTTACAGGTGCAAATCATAGAAGTGATTCCGAGCTTCCAACACCATATAAGCAAGCGTTGTAACAACATAATGGATTTTAGGCCTATTCCAAACCTTTCTTGTCTTTCTCTTGGCAATTATTTGGCCGTTTCAATGATTATATAATGATAGACATTAGTTTCCATATTGAGAGACAATTTTCTATGTGTATTGTATAAGAAGGTTTTCAATGCTGTGAATCGGAGTTAGACGTGCAAGAGATTGATATTGTAACAAAAGATTGATTAATTAATTGAATGCAAGTTATTTTTTTGTTCTCTCCATGAGTTGTGAATCCACCACAACCTTGGTTAGGGAGTTGGGCCCACTCTTTTGATCAGGTGCTGTGTTATTTATGTGTGTTGTTATTTCATTTGTGTTGGTTTATTTCAATTGTTGTTATAGTAATTTAATTAATTGTTTTGAATGATTTTTATAGTTCTGCAATCTACTCTTATTTACTGTCCCAGTTGTTCTTTTGTTAAATCAATTATTGAATCTAAGATTGGTGATTGATTGTGTCATTTCTACCTACATATATTTTGCGTGTTACCTTGAAATAATGTACGCACTCGGATTGATAAATTAATGTGGGAAAGGGTTGAATAGGTATTCACACTCGGACACCAACAATTTCAATAGGTGCTTCAAGAAATACCTTAAGTCTTAGCTTTAAATGGAAAGTTCAATGATATCCTAAGTTTATTACGGTGATCCCTTCTTATCGCAGTTCACAAATCATGGTTTTCCAATTAACCTTTGACACACATGATCCAACGATATGTGATAAAGCGAGAATTGCTAGTGTTAAAGGGGTTTGAATTGATACCTTATATTATTTAGCAATTTATTCCTAATCTTTTAAAAAGAAACTCTTTAAGTGCTAAAATTTTTTTGGAGGATTTTTTATAAAGGGTCCCCATTTATTAATAGAATATTAACTACTAAATAAATATATGGGGGGGTTGTTGAATAGTACAATAGTACCTCGTGAATTATGTTATAGCATAATCGGCATTCTCTTGTGGCCAGTTTTTCCTTTAGCTGTAACCTGGAGTGGAACCCCATTCATCGTGCTCAAGAAGGCTAGTCTAAACAAAACACGTGGGTCCCAAAACCTTCTTCTAGGAGGACACATTAAAGATAAGGTAAATTCTTGAGTTGGCTATAAGAGCCGATCAATAGGCATTTTGTACAATGTGATGGAGTATCTTACAGGGGCCATATAATTTTGGTGCTAGCTTCTAGGAGCCTTCCTAGGAATGTGCAGCTCATTAATCTATATTTGGTGGTATCCTAAGCAAAGGTTCAATTTAGTGAACAACTTCACACCATGAAGCTCATCCAAGAGATCATTGATTATTGTGAAGGTGATTTTTTCTTTGATGGTCAACTTATAGAAAGCATGTAAGTCCAAAAACATGTGTGAATTTTCATCTTCTTCAATACCATGACTATTGTGATGAGTAAGGGCTAGTAATGGGATGGGTTACCTATGCCGCCAATAGTGCCTAATTAACCCTTTCAATTTCAATATTTTATGTAAAATGGCATTGATAAGGATGCAGATTGGGTGGTTCACTACTTGGAATAGTGGTACATTCCATTCATTCACACCATGTGAAGAGGGTAAGCTATAGGGTGTTTCAAATATTTGTTGATGTTTAGTTAGGACCGATTGCAAATCAGGGTGAATTTCCTGTGTGAGTTGTCCATAATGCGGATGGCATTGAAGTTTCCAATAATTCCCAAGCCACCTTTCTTCAAGAGATTCTCCAAATGGAAAGAGTTCATAATTTCATAGGATCTATATTTGAGCTATTTGATATATTTTTATAACCCTTTTTAGTGAAGATCATTTATATTTCCTTGAAATCCATGGTAACGAAATCCAAGTGCATAACCATTATGTGTAAAGAACTACATCACAGTCATCTATGTCAATAGTGAACATGTGGGATTGAGCTAATGGTACCCCACTCAAAGTTTCACATTCTTACACTTTCCACTACATTTCATTATGCTAATGTTGGCTATCATAATTTGAAAATATGCATTGACATAGCAATTGTTTCTTCTATAACTTTGATGAATAAATTTGTAGTGCTATGGAACTCAATCAAAACAATAACCTTTTGGTGGTCGATGTACTTGATCAACTTTAGCTTTTTGGGAGCTGAAATTCTTAATAAAGCATGAAGGTAAATTTTGGGTTCCTCACAAGATATGTTTGGAGCATTTATGCTTTAGGAGTATGGTACTAATCCAAATTAGTAGAGCCTTTCATGGAAATGTATTTAGGCATGTTTGAGTGGGTCAAATATTTTTGAAATAATTATGTATGCCCTTTGAAATACTTTCCATTTCAATTATAACCAAGTTTGAGGCATTGATATTCTACAAACTTGTTACACTAAAATTTGTCACCATGACTATTTGCAGTTAGTATGGCTCCATCAATAGTCATACTATCCTCCTTGGCAAGCCTTATACCTCTGCTCTCCATGTCAAACTTC
>APFE030062071.1:44864-55469 GCA_000404065.3 Pinus taeda | reverse complement strand
GTTTGTCACTAGAGAGTCTTAGACTCCTAGGGAGGTTAGGTTTGTCCGCAAAAATAACTCTTTCTGCATGACAGGACCCCTTCTACTTCGTAAGGTTCACCTTGGCAGACAAACTAGCCAAGATCGACATATCAATTGCCAAGATCAATTCCGCTCCCTCAACCAACTCTGCCAGCCTTACAACAAAATCCCTAGCCTAACTTGAGACCGCAGCTCCCAGCCCAACCCAACCCGAATCCAAATAATAGACCATTTCAATCTCTTCAAATTACAGAATCCTCAGAGATTGAATCGGATCTGCAGGAGTGCAATGATCTTTAGTTAAGATCTGGGCGAATAATAGAAACCGAGGGACATAGAACAACTCACATTGAAGATCAGTTACCTACAAAACAGCCGTCACAAGAGGAAGATGTAAGTAAAGACCAAGCCCATTAGCGAGTAATTACATCTCCTCCACCTTTCCCAGAATGATTGGCCATCCGACGACCAACACAATATCCAGATTTCGATATTCTGGGAGAACTTCAAAACTTGTATATAAGAATTCCTTTCCTTCAAGCTATACAGGATATCCCCATATATACAAAAACCATAAAAGACATGTGTAGCAGAAAACCAAAAAGAAATGTAACCTCTAACCCAAAAGTCCAGGTAGTCGGCACCTTATCTAACCTCCTATCAGGAAAAGAGACGCCAGTCAAATACGAGGACCCTGGAAACCCAATTGTCACTATTCAAATCTGTGGGAAGACCTTGACCAACGTCTTAGTTGATCTAGGGGCTGCAATTAACATCCTGACAACATCGACTTGCCAGAAGCTCGGAATTACATCAGTAGAACCTACTTCCACTTTGTTAGAACTAGCTGACCGATCAGTAATAAGACCAGAAGGTACCTTGTATGATATTATGGTTTCAGTGGACTCCTGGGAATACCCGACCGATTTCCTGATAATTAATCCAAAAACCCGACTAGATAGACATCCGCTAATTCTAGGTAGACCGCGGCTCGCTACTGCTGACGCCTATATTGGTTGTCGGCAGGGAAACATGACTATAACCAGAGGGCCGGATATTAAGAATCTAATTTTGTACCCTCCAGCGCAGCCAAGCATCACACCTCATACATCATTAACCAATCTGCGCCCTGCCTCATATATCACTGACAATATTAGACCCCCATTAATAGTCCAGGAAGCGCTAGATTTCAAAGATCAAACCGAAGACGACGCCATCAATAAATTCATTAATCAAACTGAATCCACATTATATGCACACTGTTTTATGATAAAAGTGGCATTTGACAATGAATTAGAGGAGGATCCCCTGAAAGACGGACATGACCAAATCATACCTGTGACTTCTGTCGCTAATAGCAAAGTAGTGCAAATTGAACCGGGGAAAACTTTAAATATTAACGCTAATCTGACACCAGAGCAAGTGACAAAACTCATCCAGCTGTTACGAAAGTATCAGGAGGCATTTGCATGGGACTATCCCGATATGAAAGGGATTGATCCCCAACTATGCACACATCGTATTTATATCGAGAAAGATGCAAGACCTGTTCGTCAACCGCAAATAAGACTCAATCCCCACTTAAAATACGTTGTAAAAGATGAGCTTCAGAAACTTCTAGACGTTAATTTCATTTATCCTATTTCTGACAGCAAATGGGTCTCCCCACTTGTGGTAGTACCTAAAAAGAACGGGAAATGGAGGATCTGTGTTGATTATAGAGAATTAAACAAAGCTACACAGAAATATCACTTCCCTCTCCCATTCATAGATCAGGTACTGGACACCTTAGCGAGCAAGAAATTCTTCTCTTTCTTGGACGGCTTCAGCGGATACAATAAGATTCAGATTGCCCCTGAAGACCAGGATAAGACTACCTTTACTTGCCCCTGGGGAACGTTCGCTTATCGAGTCTTACCCTTTGGATTATGTAATGCCCCGACCACATTCCAAAGGGTTGTTCTTATCATCTTCACAGATTTAATAAATGATGGATTGGAAGTCTACATGGACGACTTCACACCATATGGAGATGACTTTGATCCAGCTCTAGATACTGTCGAAAAAGTCCTAGAACGCTGTATCGCCACCAGGCTTTGCTTGAGTCACGAAAAGTGTTACATGATGATGACCGAAGGACTCATTCTGGGACACTATATCTCAGCAGCTGGTATTCAGGTAGACCCGGCTAAAATTCAAATACTTTTGCTTATTCCGACCCCCACTAATCAAACAGAGGTACGCAGTTTCCTTGGTTTTTCTGGGTATTATAGACGATTCATACAACATTATTCACATATTGCTGCACCTTTACATGCATTAACTGGAAATGTTGACTTCTTATGGACAGAGAAATGTGATCGAGCCTTCAAAGAACTAAAGAAGTTGGTATCTACAGCTCCAGTCCTTCGAGGACCTAATTGGAATTTACCATTCCAAATTTCAACTGACGCCTCAGACACAGCAATCAGTGCAGTTTTGGGCCAAGAAGAGGATAAAAGACCATACGCTATCTATTACATCAACAAAAATTTGGCCCCGGCTGAATTAAATTACACTGTCACCGAAAAAGAATTTTTAGCTGTGATACACGCTGTTAATAAATTTAGACACTATATTACAGGCTATCCCGTTATTTTGTATACAGACCATTCTGCTATTAAGTATTTAGCAAATAAACCTATTACAAATGGAAGAATAACCAGGTGGTTGATCCTGTTGAAGGAGTTTGATATTACAATCAGAGATCGACCAGGGAAGGAGAACACTGTAGCTGATTTTCTTTCAAGAATACCAAAATCAGTTGAAACAGCAACAGTCGAGGACCAATTTCCAGACGAACATCTATTTGCTGTTGCTGTTCAAACTCCATGGTACGCTGATGTTGCTAACTATCTTGCAGTAGGTAAACTCCCAAAACATTTAACCCCCAATGAATGGAAGCAGATTGTTCAGAAAAGCAACCGATTTTTGTGGGTTGGAGGCTATTTGTTTCACACAGGTGCAGATATGGAAATCAGAAGATGTATTCGGGAGGACAAAATATTTGATATCTTGAAAGCCTGCCATGACGGGCCATGTGGAGGACATTTCGCCGAACGAAGAACAGCACATAAAGTATTACAAACAGGGTATTACTGGCCTACAATTTTCAAAGACGCGAAAAAATTTGTCCAGGCCTGTGATAGCTGTCAGCGTGCAGGACGACCTGGTCCAGCAGACGAAATGCCTTTGCGGCCTCAATTAGTGATCGAACCTTTCAAACACTGGGCTCTGGACTTCGTCGGACCCATCAACCCGCCATCAAACCAAAGAACCTATATTTTGGTGGCAACTGAATACGTTACCAAATGGGTTGAAGCGGAGGCATTGTCTAGAGCTACAGAAGATTCGGTAATACAGTTCTTGCTCCATTTGTTTGTACGTTATGGTCTTCCTATGGAAGTGATTACAGACGGAGGACCACAATTTGTGGGGCATAAATTAGCTGCAACACTCAATAACTATCATGTTCAGCATAAGATTACTACCCCATACCATCCACAGGCAAATGGGCAAGTGGAGAGCAGCAATAAGGTAATAGAGTCTATTTTGACAAAAACTGTTGCCTCACATCGCCGTGATTGGGCCACCCAACTACCTGAGGCACTGTGGGCTTATCGAACCACATGGAGAAGCACCACCGGCTATTCACCATATCACTTAGTGTTTGGAAAGCAGCCCATTTTTCCTATAGAATTCGAGATCCAAACACTGCGAACTGCCCAAGAAGTCGGATTGGATTTAAGTGAAGCACAGAAAAATCGATTACAACAAATTAATGAGTTAGATGAAACAAGGCTCTCTGCATTACAAAATACAACACTCATTCAACAGCAGTGAGCCAAGTGGCATGATGCGCTCATTAAAGACAATATATTTCATGAAGGAGACTGGGCTCTGTTATATGATTCTAGATTTCAGGATTTCCCGGGGAAGCTTCAGACTCGTTGGTTGGGACCATATGAGATTCAAAAAGTCCATGACAATGGGACCCTTACTCTGATCACAATCGACGGGTCTGGATATACATTTAAGGTAAATGGCCACCGAGTTCGTCTGTATCGCAAACCGCTCACTCGGGAATCTTTTTGTCAGTAGCTACGCCAAGACACTAATATTACGATTATGGGCGAGGAAGAAAAAACTTCCTCACCTTTAGATCAGTAAGAAATTCATCTTTTACCACATTTTGTATATAAAATTGTAAATTTTGTATATATGGTTTTCTTTGATGTTCCTTTTCAAAAGGAACAGCACTTGTGTGTTTTTGCTGTTGCTTTTCAAAAGGAACAACACTTTTTGATTTTTGTCGTTCCTTTTCAAAAGGAACAACACTTGTGTGTTTTTGTTGTTCCTTTTCAAAAGGAACAACACTTTTTGATTTTTGCCGTTCCTTTTCAAAAGGAACAGCATTTGTGTGTTTTTGCTGTTCCTTTTTAAAAGGAACAACACTTTTTGATTTTTGTCATTCCTTTTCAAAAGGAATAGCACTTGTGTGTTTTTGCTGTTCCTTTTCAAAAGGAACAAAACTTTTTGACTTTTGTCGTTCCTTTTCAAAAAGAACAGCACTTGTGTGTTTTTGCTGTTCCTTTTCAAAAGGAACAACACTTTTTGACTTTTTCCGTTCCTTTTCAAAAGGAACAACACTTGTGTGTTTTCGTTGTTCCTTTTCAAAAGGAACAACACTTTTTGATTTTTGCCATTCCTTTTCAAAAGGAACAACATTTGTGTGTTTTTGCTGTTCCTTTTCAAAAGGAACAACACTTTTTGATTTTTGCCGTTCCTTTTCAAAAGGAACAACACTTGTGTGTTTTCGCTGTTCCTTTTCAAAAGGAACAACACTTTTTGATTTTTTCCATTCCTTTTCAAAAGGAACAGCACTTGTGTGTTTTTGCTGTTCCTTTTCAAAAGGAACAACACTTTTTGATTTTTGCCGTTCCTTTTCAAAAGGAACAACACTGTTGGATTTTTGCCGTTCCTTTTCAAAAAAGGAATAACACTTGAGTGTTTTTGCTGTTCCTTTTCAAAAAGGAACAACACTTATGTGTTTTTGCTGATTCGTTCCGTTCATATGAAGGATGTGTTGGCCATTCTCTTTCCAAGGCTATAAAGAGCAGCTATATACTTATGCAATGAATATAAAAGCCAGGATATACTGAGATCAGCATATCATAAATCACTATCTTTAACAGCCCTAGTATTGATGCAACAGCAAAGGAAGGATCCACACACTCATCATTCTGACTGTCATAGTCTCACCTTCTCTGCCTCGTTGGAAATCTTTATCATGTTGAATCCCTACAATTTTCTCTATTATTACTTGGAAATAAGAACAGAAGATTTATATTCTCCTATTGGGATTCCAAGACTTCTTCCGCCATTCCCACTCTTAAGGAGGGCTGAACCACCCTTATGTGTAATTACACAAGAGCAAAAGTCTGTTTCAAAAGAAAAAAAGAGCAAAAGCAAAATAAAAAGAAAAATTATCTGTCAAACGCAGGATAGGGGGTTTCATTAAAGAACCAGCCTACTACGATCATAAGATTGGAAGCGAAGTGGCATTCCCATCAATGGCCACCACACCAGGGATATGGTCCAACGGGTTCGCTACATAAACAAACCTTGGAACAGGGGGTCTCATTATGAGCCAGCCTGCCCACGTTTCGCGCCTCTCTGGTGAATGGCATCATGGTTATCTAGTTACCAAGTCAGCATGATGGCCTGCATTTTGACAAGAATTGCTCTTCAAAAATACACAAAGGATAATGGTTCCAGGGTGAAATAAACAACTCTGCCAAGGTTATGAACACTTGTCGGCAGCAGAGCTCTGTTAATGGTATCGGAGTCATAATATTTACACCAATTAGGATCATATTAAATACTTCTTTCTGTCCTCGTAATAATTATATCTTACACTTTGATGGATATGTCACATGAATACCTATCCCCACCAATCATGGCAAGGGTATCGACTATGATTACCGCAGGCTTTATATGAGCGCCAGATGTCCTATCCTCCTGTCTTGCATCACATCACGCAGGCTTATACAAAACACGATCTACCCTTTGCCTCGTTATCGGTATTTCTTTGTCTAATCTGAAACATGGCAAACCTCCATATGCTGCTCCTTTATGAATTGGTGACGAGATGGCGGCCCTTCCTCTATTTTGACGGCTGGGACAGCCTATCATATTGCGTGGGGGGGGGGGGCGACCTCATTACTCCGCCGGCTACGTGTTAGCTCATCATTCGGAAATGATATGGTACGAAGGTACGATATGGGTTAACGGCATGATAATGCTATTTTTGCAAAGAGTTGTTATTTACAAACTATTTTCATGCATGCTCTGTGTTTTTGTTGCGATTACATTCTTTGCGACTGGTAATTGCTATTCCATCTAGATCCCGAAACAGAACCATGGGAGGCAAGGCTATCAGAAGCGAGCCCTGTAAGCTAGAAGTCTCTGAAGCCGCTTGGGAGATCCTAGAAAGGGCGGGGTGGCTAACTTATTTCAGCCGCCTGTGTGAATCAAATGAAACTGTGGCCATGGAATTCCTGCAGAATTTGCAGGAAGAACATTCCGTAATAGGTGGGAAGCAGATAATGGTCACGGAGGAAATAATCGCGGAAGTAACAGGACTACCAGCCTTAGGACCAACATGGATGAGAAAGAAAGAAAGACTGCAAAAGACCATAGAAATTTTCCAAGACGAAGGACAGAAGCTGACAGTGAAGGGAAAAGGAGTGCTGCCGGCAACGCTAGGAGAACCTTGGAGCAAACTGGAAAAGGTAGTGCAGAGCTACATCACCTGCGAGGGGCGAAAAGATGTGGTAAGACCGCGCCACCTTAAGCTCCTGGCTGTGTTAAAAGGAAAATGTTCTGTGAACCTCCCTGCATTGTTAAATTCATTACTGCATGATGCCTCTCGATGCCTGAAAAAGGCACACCATGAAGACGCAGTGGTTAGCCACCATGGGCTGATTCGCCTGATAGTGAGCTACAGTCTCACTCAGCAGCAGAGTAACTGGGGGGAGCTTATTACAGCAATAGGGGGGGAGTGGCATTACCATCCCCAAAGGTTAAGCATCCCGCTAGTACCTCTGAAGCACCTAAAGAGCCCAAAGAATCGCCAAAACCCAAGCACCCCTCGGATACACTCGAGCAACCCAAGAAGCGCACAGAATCAGTAAAACAAAAACGTTCCTCTAGAGCATCGGGACATGAAGAGAAACATAAGGAACTGGCCACAGGAGAACATGCTGCCTCGAAACATAGGCATTCCTCTGGCACCCCAGAGCAAGCTGAAAAACGCAGAAAGGTGGTGGTGGAAGAGAAGGTGGCCAACACACCCGAACAACCTGAGAGGCGTAGGAAGTTAGCTCGGTTGGCAAGGATAAGAGGCAGGCTGGAGAAAATCCAGCTAAGCATCGACCAGCCGATCGAAATAACAGAGGAACCACCAGTACCAGAACAGGAACCCTCGGGGGAAAATGAGGAACAAATTGAGAACAGAGCAGAAGCCGAGGAAGGAAATGAACGTTCTGACTCTGAGGCCGAAGCCAGCCATCCGAAAACAGCCACTGAGCAGCCAATTCAAAAGGAAGGAAATGAACATTCTGACTCAGAGGCCGAGGCCAACCATCCGGAGACGGCCACTGAGCAGCCAATTCAGGAGGAAGGAAATGAACATTCCGACTCAGAAGCCGAGGTCAGCCATCCGGAGACAGCCACTGAGCAGCCAATTCAGGAGGAAGGAAATGAACATTCTGACTCAGAGGCCGAGGCCAGCCATCTGGAGACAACCATAGAGCAGCCAATTCAGGAGGAGGAGATGGGACAATTTGGGGACATCCCTCCACAAGTTCCCATGGGAGAAGAAGAGCTGGCCACCATCTTGGCCAGCCTGGGAGATTATGCTTCACCTTCCAGTCCACCAGACCCTCCTGAAGGACCCTCTGAGGAAGAGGCGCATGAAGAATTGCATGGAGAAATAGCAGGAGGAGAAAACCCCCCTGTTGTTGATAAGGAAAATGTAAATACCGACCAGGAACGAACCGTTCCCAAGACACCGGGAGAAAACCCACCTGCTGATGTCGCAGGGAATGAAAATGTTTGTCGGGAACAGTCCGTTCCCATAATACCAGAGGAAACCCTCGATGAAAGAGGAGCAGAACTGAGGGCCGCTCATGTGCCCACAGCTGAGGCAAGGGAAATTAAGAAATTGAGAAAGAAACAGTAGAGGCTGCTGAATATTATAGCCCAGCTTCGGCAGAAAATTCGAAATTTGAAAGCTAGTCTGAACAAAAACAACAACAAATGGAAGAACAAATGTAGCAGGGTACCATCAGATGAGAAGGCAAGGGGCTCATAGGCGCCTTGGAGGTCAATACTCCGCTGATAGACCTACGGCCATTCCAACCAGCACTGAGGGACAAAATGCCATTCCATTTGGTATGGAACATCAGAACTCCGCCCCTATTGAGGCTGAGGAACAGCCTGTTGTTCCAAATAGCCCAGTCGGACCAGCTGTCGTTCCAATCAAGACCGAGCCGCAAGACGAAATTCCATTTACAAAGGGGCCATCGTACCCCTTTATTCATTTTAAGAAAGAAAGGGAAAGCAAAGCAATCCAAACTGAGGCAACCAGGCAGCGAAACAGGAAGGTCCAGGTAAGACTCCCTGCCTCTGAGAAATCATGGAGAATGGATTCAAGAACTAAGGCCTTGCACCATGAGATGAAGCAGGCCCGACAGGAGGCTGACCAGCTAAGGGAACAAATGATCCCTCGGGAAAAATACGAGGAGTTGCAGCAGGAAGCTGAGCAGCTAAGGCAACAAAGGATCCCCCGGGAAAAACATGAAGAGATGCAGCAGCAACTGCGGAACATGAGTCAATCAGAAAGTCAGGCCTTTGAAGGATGGCAGAAGGAACAGGAGAAGGTTGCCAAGGTAACACGTCGACTAGATACTGTTATTAAACAATTGGACACTGTATGTTCGTTGTATGATGATGTTTTGATTTGCAGAGCCCCTGCAAAGAATTATGCTTTATTTCTCCTTGAAAGGTACTTAAGACTGAAAATAAAAGCCGTCAGGGCAGGTGCCCCCATTCAGATTAATACTGTTAATGATTTTATTGATTGTTGTAAACATTATGGGGTTAAGGTCCAACGGTCCCTATGTGAGTTCTATTTGCACAATATGGTGCTGGAGCAGGAAACTGATTTAAACCCTGGCCCTTTTGCGGGAGATATACAGCTGCAAGCCTTTGTTTCATTCGGGGTCAATCAATTGAAGTGGCTCAAGGCTTACAATGCCTTCCAGAGGCAGGAGAACAGCCTAGATCTATGGGTCAGGGCCGAGCCTAGAGACCCCGTTCAACTATGGCAATCACATAAACGCCTTATGAGAACCCCAGGCATCATGGAACTGCTAGGGCCCATGCATGAGGGTTTGATCCGAAATAGCTTGGAATACTTTCTGGCTATTAAGGATTCTGCCCTGGAATCTGCCAAATTCCGCTATCGGATTTCTACACCAAGCATCCAGCTCAGGGAGCCATTCAAATACGAGAATTTTGAGCTGGCTGCTGAACGGTTGGCCCTTTACGGCCAGCACATCCTGCGTGCTGGGCCATCTTGGTTAGGATACTGGTTCCGTAGCCCAATTATTTGGCACCCTGCACCTGGGTACCAGGCTTTGTACGATATGCCTGTAGAGCAATTGAACCAATTCTTTGATAATTTGGTTGCTCACCATGGTTGCAGACCTCCTCACGAGGTGCCCTCTCCCGCCTATTCTCTTACAGCTCTCCATGTCAATTATAACGTTTTCATGAGGCCATGAAACAGAGTAAGTCGGGGGGTGTGTAGAGCATTGGAAAGGTATGTTTTAACGAATAACTTAAGTGGTGTTTCAAGCAATAGTTGTAACCTTTTCTTTGTTATACAATAGGGAGAATGCAATGAGAATGAGTACAAATGACCCAATCACTAAAAGTTATCTTCTTTATGCAGGGAAAAGACAAAAGTAGGAAGGCGCGGTGCAAAACAGGAGTTCCATGAGAAGATAACGGCTATCCCTCTAAAACCAAATAAAGTCCAGACCAGGGCGAGTAAATCAAGGCAGATCAACCCGGGACGAGATGAAGGACTGTCAGTTCGGAAGGCTAGGTAGAGAAAAGAAAGGAGTTAACAGTTTAACAGATCCCTCAGGATCTTTGATCCTGAGGGATCGTTACGTTCAATTATTTTGTTGTTTAGTTAACTCCGCCATTACTTGTATAAAAAGAGGCAGCATTGAAGACTTCAGGGACGGCTAGAGTATCTTGTATTTTTACTTTCTGTTTATAAGCTGCACAGTCGGTTAAACTCAGACTATCGAGTCTCTTTGAGACTTAGTTTTGCTGTACTATCATTGATGCGTTAATATAATATATTTGGTGTTATTTCCCCCCTACATCTGAAGTAAGTTACGGCGGTGTGCCATTGAGAGCTAAGGGCCCGGCTCCAACGGACACTGGCTGATTGTATCATTACAG
>APFE030062071.1:0-28605 GCA_000404065.3 Pinus taeda | reverse complement strand
AATCAAGTGGTTTCTACCATGTTCGACATCGACTCATTTATTCACATGGCTAGAATCGTACCAATTCGGAAGTAGAAATGAAGACCCTGGATCTAGTTTTCACCATCCAGGCTGCGAGGAGTTTTGTATTCATTATATAGTAGACCAATTATAAAGAGATGTCTGCATCCATACTGTGTCTACATGAGTCTATGATTATGATGTACTATGAAATCATTCCTGTATCAGAGCAGTAGTTAGTCTGTTAGTTAGTCCATTAGTTAAAGTTTTTGATCTGAGTATGGGAATGCCTACCTCAGCGATGATATAATCTTATACATGTATTTTGTGTTGAAAATTGCAGGTTCTAATTGGGCTCTCCACAAGATAATCCTTTAAATGATAAAGTACTTCACCCTTCCTAGATGTTTTAAAACCCTAATCTATTACAAGCTTCGTACTTTAGGGGGAAATCTGTTACACTAAAATTTGTCACCATGACTATTTGCAGTTAGTATGGCTCCATTAATAGTCATACTATCCTCCTTGGCAAGCCTTATACCTCTGCTCTCCATGTCAAACTTCAAGAAAGAGAGAAAGTCAACAAAAAAATATGTTTATCTCTGGGTACGCAGGTTCTCTCTACCTTGCCTGCATGTACGCATCCCAAGTTCATAATACCTGCGTCCTTGCATGCTCTGTATGTCAAGGGATGGGTGCGTACTCCTGTAAAGGTAAAAAGGCACACGTTTCATCTTAAAAAAGTTACTTGTGGTCATTTCTAGAGCATTCTAGAATCTTGTTTGACGTGTATTGAGCGCCTCCAGATGGTTCATGTATCCCTATGAAAGAGGAACTTATCCCATCAAGAGAGGAGCTACCCCATCCAAAAAGGGGCTTATCCCATTGATGATGGACCTGATTAACTTCCTCTAGAGCATTATAAATACAGGCATTGGGCCAGAGGAGGGGAGGTTGAAAGCTGAACATTCCAAAGGGTAGATGCTGCTGGAATTAGGACTTCCTTGTAGAAGATTGTGAGGAGAGATTACCATCCTTTCTTGTTTCATTTGGAAGTGGGTGAGCTTATCAAAGTAAAGGAAAACTCTTGCTGGACCCTGGAGGAACTTGCACAACACCAAGGCTCAGGTTGTAATGGTTTCTTTTGTTTCCTATTAATACAAATAAGTCCATTCTTCTCAACAATTTGTTATTAATGAGTTGTTTCATATACTCCTTGGTCTGTATGTTGAATATGTTTTATTCTATGAGATATTCAGGTGCTATTTAATCGTTTGATTGTTAGTGAATGCATGTTTCGAAGTGAAGGAGGAGCTCATCCAGATCGATGAGGCTGGAGTACTACAACAATGTTGGACTACAGGTAGGATCTAAACACTTGATTTCTCGTATGGTAAATGCATGTTTAGAGAAGGATTGCTCTTAATTGTCTTGTTTGTCACTAGAAAGTCTTAGCCTTCTAGGGAGGTTGGTTTTGTCCGCAAGATTAACTCTTTCCGCATGAAAAAACTCTTCCTAGGTTAACTTGTGGCCTCTCATGGATTGTGAGAGGGAGGGGGTTGTTATGGGCACCATAAGGGGAAAGGGTAGAGTAATTGGAGGTCTCTTGGTTTGTGCATTGGATACCACTTGTGCATCTTTAGCTCATTGAGAATCCTCCAACCAAGTGACTAGATAAACCATCAAGACCTATGCTAAAATATCCTCCTTTAGACCATTGATAAAACATTGTTTGAAAAATAATTAGTTAGACCCTCTATCATTTCCCAACCACTCTAGGATGAGGCACATGACAAATGATTTGAATCTAGTACGTTGAAATTCAATTTTTTGTGTTCCTCGACTCTTATTGTATACATAATAATTTTGATAACATTTTTATTAATTATGCCTTGCATATGAACAAATATGTATGACTACAATGTATACTACATGTCTCACTCACGTAGATAAAGTACAAAGTATATTAAGTGATGTATTCATTATGCTAACAATAACAAAAACACATAGTTACTCATGATAAACATAATTAATGTACAAAAGAATATAAGAACACTTATCTTCAATGAAAACCACAAATTGGTTGTTGACTAGGGATGTTTCGCCTAGCCTTAGACATTGTTATTTTAATACCTTAAAAAATAATAAACCCTTGAGCTAGGGTTATTGCACCACAAGGGAAAACAAACCTCTATAATTCATCCCAATAGCTCCATTGGTCACTTGACCAACTCTCATACAACCACCCCAATCCTAACTCTCTTCTCTTCTTCAATATACACCACCCAAGAGGGGATCCTCTTCTCTGTAATGTAGTAGCTTAAGCTATCTCAACTCCTATTAGGGTTATAGTTGAATCTATCTAGGAGAATCTATTGTTGGTCTTAGCGATGTTCTAATGGTAGTTACACATAATATTACCATACCAATCAACTTTCATTACTTAGTTTATCATTATGAACCCCTCCTAAACACTGGTCTTATGGTTGCATTATGAATGGGTGAATGATAGAATAAACATGGGAAATGTTTCTCAACTCACAAAACATAATGTTTATGTGGATGATTCCTTATTACCACTTTTCATTCTAGGAAGTATTTTCCCAAATACTTGGGAACTAATCCCAAAGTTTACCCCCTTTACATCAATTAAGGAATTTTACTTTGGCTTGTGATAAAATAATGTTTATTTTGAATTTGGCCCATTAAGCCCCCCTTAGCCTCCTCTTTTTCCCCTCTCATGGAGTCATAGCCCCCACTTGTTTTAGTCCCCTTGTCACACAACCAACAATGTATTTGATTAGTGATAGCATGGTGTATGTCAATTACATTACATACATTGGCCCTTGTCCATACTATTCATCTCACTATGTTACAAACCTTTTTATCACATCTGGTCAATAGGTCTATAAATCAGATCAATCAATATCCATGAACAAATTGTCATAAGCCCTTCAAAAATCCCTAAGCATGACCTCTCCAAAAATTTCAAGTTTCTGGGACAAATTACTCAAAACAATATTTTTAGCCCCAACACACCTTTCCTCCTTACTTGCATTTAGTGCATGTTTCATGCTTGTCCACCAGTGCTGACCAACACTTGTTGCTCCCTTCTGCAGGTGTGTTGATTCTAGAAATTTAGGAAAAATAAAAACAAAATATGAAGCTTCCTCTTCTGTAATCTTTCAAGGTAATTTTAACTATTTACCATGGATAGAGAGCTCGAATCCTATCTTGGAGACCTCATCTCTTATCCCTTGATCTCAACTTCCCCTCTTAAGTGGATCTTAAACCTAGATTTGTATTTGGATAAGAATTCCCTATTGGGTGTGGACCTGATTATCTTCTATCTTCAAAGGTTTTAGCCAGATGTATACCCCAGGAAGACTATACACCCCTCCATGCGGGGGGGTGCGGGGGGGACTTGTTCCCCCCGTGGGGGTCTGGGGAGGCTAATCCCCCCCAGTTGGGGGGTCCAAGGGCCAGCGTTCCCCTGAAGCTAAAAATAGATGTAAAATTTCCTTGTAAAAGTATAGTAATTTCTAGTTAATATGGGCCATTCATTAGGCGGATGATATGACAATAGAAGTTATGTTTAATTTAGGGTTTTTTGCCCTAGAAGGCAACCCCTCACTATATATGAGGGAATTGTATTGCGTCTATGGATATTTGCATTTTGAGTGACGAAAAGAGAGGAGATTGAGAACGAAGAGGGAGTTACAGTGGATCTGTTGTAGGTTGTATCTCTTCAGTTTGCTGGATAATATAATAAAAGAAGGATTGGCTATTTCTCCATGGACGTAGCCCAAACTGGGCGAACCACGTATATCTATGTCTCTCTTGTTTTATGCATTTTCTGTGTTTATATTTCTTCAATATTTTAAGTGTTCCATTGCTATGTAATATATAATTTTCTAAAATTCCCAAACTACTGCACTCATCCTATAAATTTAATGCCTTCCATAAGGTTTGGATTGGATTTTGGAGATTGATAGCACCCTTATGTTGCTAGTTTGAATGTAAAGGAGTCACCATATTCATGCATTAGGGTTGATGTTGAGGTGTGCTTTGTGACAAGGAAGGACAAGTCAACTTGGGGAGACATCTACAAATTCAACTCTTATTTATGGTTGTAAGCTCTCTCCTATATTTATTAATACAAAGAGCATCTTGTTTTCATATATGTGTTGTGTTATATTTACACTCATGTATTTCAATGCCATGTTGATTCATTGAATAGATATTTTAGGTATGCTATGTGGATGTTTTGGATCCTTTTCTTGTTTTAGTCATGTGTGCAGGTTCTAATTATAGTGTTTAGAGGTAGAGTTGGAACTTACAAGCAAAGAGGAAATGAAGGATTTCTACAGATTCGAGGCATGCTTCTTTCCCATACTCTAATTTCTCTAAGGAAAATTTCATGTTTTTTGTCTCTTATTTTTCTATATCAATCCACTAGATCTATGTAATTCACCTTTGTTTGCAATCATGAATTTTTTTTATAACACACCAGCCTATATATTAGTTTTGTACTATTACATTACAAAATTTGGGGGTGTTACATTCCGCTCCCTTTTATTTTTGCAATGTATGTAGTGTACATATGATACAAGGGTCCACAAAGTGAGAGAGAGAGAGAGATAGATAAAATATGAGAATAGTTGTGGGTATGCTTCCAACATAACCTCTTCCAATGCCCACAAAGCATCCTCGGAATTGTAATAGCTCCATTGGACCTTTACCAACCCTATGGATTTGCTTTATACCTCCTTGAATTTCATGTCTCGGATATGCATTGCCTTGACCTAAAACCCTCCTTTAAGATCCAACTAAATCATATTCCATTCAATAACATGGATAGAATCATGTATATAATTTTTCAATAATGAAACATAAAAGACATAATGCACATGCATAGATGCAAGTAATGCAAACTGATATGCCACTGGCACTATTATGATAAGTATCTCAAAGGTCCACAAAAATTTGGCTACCAACTTGTTGTAGCTCCCAATCCTTAGGGAGCTCCTCTTTGTTCTCACATTCAAGGATACATGGTTACCCTCTCGAAACTCTCTATCCACTTCACCCCTTTCTGCATAACTCTTTTGTCTATTTTGGGTTGACAAATTCTATTTGATTTTTATTATTTGTTTCTCCATTTCCTTGAGCATCTTGGCCCGAGCATCACTATGTAAACTAGATTATCCCAACTTGTTGGTGTATTTCATATTTACCATACAATGATTCAAATGGGATCATGTTTAATGATTCATGATACCCATTGTTATAAGTAAATTTAACTAAGTGTGGATATTATTCCCATTCATATGGTTGGTCCATTACATAGGGTTTGAGAATGTATTCAATAATATGGTTAGATATCTATATCTTCCCATCAGATTGAGGATGAGTTGTACAAATATTCAAATGTGTACCCAATCCTTTAAATGGATCCCTCCAAAAAATTGAGGTAAAAATAGAATCCATATCTGATACAATAATCTTCAATAGTACATGCAATCAAGGCAAATCTTTCATATAAATTTATGCTACTTATGTTTTGTCTTAAGGGATACCTTGGTTAACTTGTTCACCACCACGATGATTGAGTCATGTTGTGTAACTATTCTAGGTAATTTAGTGATGACATTGATGATGGTTTTTGTTGTGTGCGAGATCACCCAAGGGAAGTTTTGGGGCTTAGAGCCCAGATTTTGGTCAAAGATCGTAATTCTGATGTAAAGACTCCACATTTCATGGGCACAAAGCGTGTAGTTTGTAAAAGAGTCATAGTGTTATCTGCCCTTAATTCTGTTAATGTAATGTTGGCTGTAGATATGTAAATAGAGCAAGGCTCTAAGTAGTTTGATAGATGGATAGTCGAAGTTGAAGAGTTGAGTCAGATCTATGGAGAAAAGTCTAGTTTTGAGTTGTAGAGTAGGAGAAGGCTCTACAACTGAGTTCGCAGAGGCCTAGTAGTCTGCAGCTGAGTGCATGGATCCTTGCAGCTGAGTGCACAGGGCAAGTCAAGTCTGTAACAGTTGGAAGTATTAATAAAGAGAAGTTTCCTACCAATTCTGTGTATTTATTTCATGTTTTATGCATATGCTACATTGGATATAAATTGCACTTTTAATGCTTATATGATGCGTGAATGTGTATAACTTTGTTGATTAAGTGAATGCAAGTTAGAATAACTATTTATGCGAAGATAAGTAAGATTTGTTAAGAAGATAAGTAAGATACATGGTGTAGTTTGGAGAAATACCATAGTTCGCTGCCATAGTAGCATGAAATCATCTCAGCCCCTGGTTCGGGTTGTGCAAAAGATGGTTATAACAGATCACAAAGGTATTGAAGGTCAGAACAGTGCTTGAAGCGACTTGTGGGAAGGAAGATCTAGTTGGACTAAATCGACATCTCAAACATCTCAAGGGTGTAGAAACTTGGTTCCATCACCCCCCATACTGCTTTGGGTGAGACTTTAGTCCGCGCTCCGCAGGATGATGCCAAAAGGGCCAGTAATGTAGGGATTTGTTTGGCTAAATAACTCCGAACCTAGGTCAGGCCACCATAAGCCAAAAAACGGTTCTGTTGCCAGGACCGTAATATGCATAGAGATGTATGAAATCGTATCATTCGAATCCAACTAAGAAAGAAATTAAAGGTTGGTTGGACAGAAGAATTCATGAGTTCGCAGCGTAGGAGAATAGGAACCCACAAATGTCAAATGAAGAGTGGTTAGATTGCTACTTGTACATGGAGATCCATGAAATCTTCTTCGCATCCTTCCCTACTAAGCTATACGAGTAGATTGCGAAGCTAACAGATAGCCAAGGAAGGTGGAAGCTTGACGGTCCTATTGTGTGGACCCCAGAGTTAGTGTGAAGGTTGGAAGCATTGGAGGATAAGATCGCGCGCGCTGTTGATCATTGGCTCGATTGTATTATAGGAGGATTCATTACCGAGTTCGGGGTTGACACCTCAACCAGCTATAATGAGGCATAACATCACTTTCTCAAAGGACCGTGAGGTAAGTACGTAAAGGCTTTGAATACTTGGATTAAAATGCTATTGTGTGAAAACAAGGTTATGCAGTTACCTTAATGTTTGGGGCTACGCTAAGTGGAAAAGCTTACATGAATGTAGGAAATAAGGGCCTAGTGAATAGCCCCTTGATTTCACCTCCGCGAAGGAACGAGGAAGAGCTTGCAAAGGTCTCGCCGCAAAGTGCCATCCATCTAATAAGGCAAAGAATTCCATGAGTACCACCTCCACCCACACCACTACCAGCTTCACCACCATCACCTCCATCTTCACCCATACCACCTCCACCACCGCCATGATTCAATATGGAAAGCAAAGTGAAGTTTCCTATGTTCAAAGATTTTGGAAATGAGGATCCAAACCAATTCTAGTTCGTTGTAAGGGTTGTATGGGAAGCACAAGGAGTTACAGATGAAAATATAACTAAAGCAACATTGGTTAGCACTCTGCAAGATCACGCATTGACTTGGTATATTAAGTACTCCAATGATAATCCAAATGTAGGACTTGTGGATATCCAAACAACTCTAAATAAAGAATTTAGTAGGCTGGAGTCTGAAGCACAGTCGATCATTGGATTTAAATAGATCACGATGCTACCAGGTGAGACTCCTTGGGAGTTGGATCAGAGGCTGAAATGTATGATTTGAGAAGCTAATATGAATCTGACGAATGGACAACATCACGAGTGGTTTGTAGCTTCGCTAATGCCACATTTAAGGAGTGCGCTATCATAGCAGAAGATAATGACTCAAGCAGAAGCCCTAGAAATTTCCATGAGGCTGCATGAGACCCGATGTAGGATCCTAACTTAGGAGTTCAATAGATCCACACGCAACTGAAGAATTTATGCCTTGAGATGCAGAGTTTGAAACAAGACAGGACGGTTCGACCAGAAGTGCGTGAAGAGGTATGATGTGTGAAATGCAAGGGTCGGGGTCATGACAAGGACCACTACCCGATTTTTTCGAATTACCTCATAAGAGGAGGATCGATGCCTTTAAGACTGGAAGCACAAGTAGGACCCAGCGCGGTGCCTACTTTGTGGTGCGCAATTTATCAAATAGCAGGAAAACATGCCACAGACAATTATCACTTGTTACAAAAGTATACACAAAATTTGCAACAATTGTTCTGTAACTTTTATAGGTTGGTGGGACATGATGAGTGCACTTTTAGAAGTTATGAGTTGATGATGGATAGAATGCCCACCTATAGAGTTCAGACCAAAACGTGGCCCTTTGACCAGAGTGCAAGAATGGCACAAACAAGATTTCAAGGGCATAGACGAGGCCGAGGCGGAGGAGGCCCCGGAAGAGGTCGCGAACAGTTGATATGCTACAACTACGGAGGGCCAAGACATTATGCCCGTGATTGCACGAATCCAACGTGCTTGTCATGTTTGTATTGCACCTTGTTTGATCATGAGATAAAAGATTGACCTACGCTGATAGCTAGGATATGCGACAAAGGAGCGTTACCGCCTCCCTCGACTTAGAACCTGTAGATGATGAGTTCTGAGTCATGTGAGGAAGATATGAATGTGAACATTGTGCTCCGAAGTAGGATCGCGACAAGAGATGACAAAGGTAAATAGCCAAAAGATAGTACTTGGGTTCGCAAAACTCCGGCAAAAGAAGCTGAGTTTGATTTGGAGCACACTTGGGAAACCTTCATGGAAGCTAAGAAGAGATTCGCTGATGTCTCCACTTTAGGAAGCAAAGATAAACCAGAGCCATAGATAGACCCATCTATGCTCACAACATTCCTGGAAACATGTATGAAGTTACTGCGCGGCAGTAAGGAAATGAAAGGGTTACAGGAACTCATCAATAGATGTGCTAGGAGAACTGCACGTAGTCCGAAAGATTGAAAAGCATAAGACAAGAATGGGAAGAGAGATGAGACTAACTATGCAGATCAGAGAATATGAGATGGACCAAGTAATTCTAGATTTGGGATCAGATGCAAATGTTCTTCTGAAGCAGACATGGGAATGAATGGGGAAACTTACGCTGCAGTGGTCTCCAATTTAGCCGCGAATGGCGAACCAGTAGAAAATAATACCCATGGGGTGATTGTAGGGAACAATTGATGATATTGAGGGAGCAAGTGCGCTGGTGGATTATGAAGTGATATAGATTATTGATGATAGCAATCCCTACCCCGAGCTCTTAGGAGTTGACTGGGCCACTAACATGAATGGGGTAATTAATCTAAAGAAGCACAAAATGATTTTGAGAAGAAATCACTCCGCGTAATTGTACCCCTGGACCCTGCTGAAGGATTGCACTATACGAAGCTGGTACGCGACTATGAAAGTGATGATGATTTGGACTGTATCTATAAGAGAACAGCATGAGACCAGGACTGGGTGAATCCCACTACGGATGAGTGGATTGCATGGAAGTGCGAAAGCTCTTGTACTTTGGATTTTGATGAGGAAATAGAGCGATGGCAGAATCGGTTACATGAGGTAACTACATTGAATTGTAATATGATGACAAGGTCATTGCGCTATGTATCGACATAAGTAAGAGACCTACCTACTTATGATGGTTTAACTGAGGTAGATACATTCTTGGATAAATTTGAAAGAGAAGTGTCAGAAAAGCAACGATTCAATGCCTTGCACTGGGTATTGTGTGCTATGCTCGCGAGATGGTGGGGTACGCACAAAGGGAGATTTGACGACTGGCATGAATGTAGGAGAATGATGCGCACATGATTTGGGAAGCCTAGGGTGCGAATGATAGATAAGTACAATGGATGGGATGATCCGTGCATGCATCTCACCAAGTGGGCATATGCATATGGAGAAAATCCACAACCTGAATGGGTGCACCTGTTCTATCATACTCTAGATGTTATACCAATGAACTGGTATATAGAAACAGAGCTTCGTCATGGGACTAGTGAATGGGATATCCTACGTGAAGGGTTCATGATTACCTTCCATTTTGAGGATGGGTTTGAATATATTGAATAAGCACTACAAGAAGTAAAAGCTGCCATCTTTAGGATTTGTTAGGATCCTGTAGACCTGGCATAGCCTGAAAGGGCTACTCAGATAAGTTGCGTGCTAGAATGTTATAATGTGATTGTTGAAGAAGAGGATGAAGATCTGTGGAAAATTAACATTCTAGAGATGAAAGGCCACCGCGAGGTTCAAGGACCATAGATTGAGAACCCTGACATAACCGTGCTGGTGAAGCCTAAGCAGGTGAATATTGGTATGGAGGCGGAACCCAATTTCGTGAAGATTGGAGATTACTGGGATGACGCGGTGGTGGATAAGGTCGTTGAATTGCTCTACAAGTGTCAAGACTTATTCCCGACCAAGTTTATGGATTTGAAAGGAATAATCGGATATCTAGGAGTGATGAAGATCACATTGAAACCTTATGCAAAGCCAGTTAAGCAGAGATCGGACCGCTTAAATTTGAAATACAAGGAGAAGGTTCACGTAGAACTGGACAAGATGTTGGTGGCAGGAATCATTGAGTTTGTGGAAGAATCTAATTGGGTAAGCCCGATGGTGGTGCAAGAGAAGAAGCAGAAGGACGAAATAAGAATATGCATGGATCTCAGAAAATTGAATGACATGTGTGTGCACGATCCATTCCCAACTCCGTTCACAGATGAGGTGTTGGAAAATGTACGCGGTTAGGAAGCATATTCTTTCACTGATGGGTTATTAGGGTACCACTAGATCAAAATCACGTTGAAGGATAAGAGCAAGATAACCTTCATGACTGAGTGGGGTTGATTTCAATATATATTCATGTTGTTTGGATTGAAGAATGCATCAGAAATCTGTTCGTGCGTAGTTGTTGCAACATTCAAGGAGTATATTCAGAAGTTCTTGGAGGTCTATTTTGATGACTGGACTATATTTGGGTTGGTTAAGCACCATGTAGCAAGCTTACACTTGATGTTGGATACCTGTCGAAGATACCAAATCATACTCAACCTCAAGAAGTGTGTGTTTCTTGTTAATTTTGGGAACCTATTAGGGCACATGGTATGCAGACAAGGGCTGATGGTAGATCCTGTGAATATCACAGTGATTCTGAATTTGGAAGCGTCGCGAAGTGTGAAACAGTTGCGTGCTACTATGGGATATATGGGGTACTACATAAAATTTATCAAAGGTTATGCCCAGATCACCACACTGATGAAAAAACTGTTGAATAAGGATGTCACGCATGACTGCAAGAAAAGCCTGTATATGTTGAAGGAGAAGATGGTAATAGTGCTGATTCTTGTCTTCCCGAACTAGAAGAAAGAGTTTCATGTCCATGTTGACGCGTCGTGTGTAGCGTTGGGAGTCGTACTAACACAGGATGGTGGAGAAGGCTTCGATCACCCTATCGCATTCGCAAGCAATAGATTATCTAAAGCAGAGAAGAACTATTCCACCATTGAACATGAGGGATTGGCTATGGTGTATGTGCTCCAGAAGTATATACACTACTTGCTAGGAGGTCACTTTAAGATGTATACAGATCATTCAACACTGAAGTATTTGGTCAATAATCCTTTGTTGGGGGGTGCATATGCAGATGGCTTTTATTATTCCAAGAATATGATTTTGAAGTTTTTGTGAAGCCTGGATGATTGAATGCAGGACCAAATCACCTGTCACGCATTGAGACAGGGGAGGAACCTACTAGTCTGGAGGAAGGATTAACCGAAACACAACTTCTTGCTGTGCACGTAGCAGATGGACATTTTGAAGATATAATTCACTTTTTAACAACTGGAACTACGCTAGAAGGATACTCTGTCCACCAGAAGAAGGAATTAGTGGTGCACGTGACAGTTTTCTCTGTCATTGTAGGGCAACAATACAAGATGGGGAATGATGAGATACTACGAAGGTATGTAGTTGATTTCAAATGAAGCACCATCCTCGCAGATGTTCATGGGGGCACTGTGGAAGGACATTATGTAGGGAGAGCAACCGTGAAGAAGATTATCTGCGCAGGGTTGTGGTGGCCAACCCTTCATCAGGATTCAAAAGCACATTGCAAGGCATGTGATGTATGTCAAAGAATAGGTAAGCCATCATGGAGGGACAAAATGCCTTTGAACCCACAAATGATGTTATAGGCTTTTGAAAAATGGGCAATAAAATTTTTAGGACCTATCAAACCTCAAGGAAAAATAGGTGCGAGATATATTATCACTGTGATAGAGTACCTAACTCGTTGGGCAGAAGCGCAGCCGGTGAAGGATTGCACGACCACAATTGCCGCGAAGTTTTTGTTTAAACACATACTGACACGATTTGGATGTCCGAAGATCTTAATGAGCGATTTCGGTATGCACTTCCTGAACGAAATGATTAGCGCACTGACGGAAGAGTTTCAGGTGTATCATCAGAAGAGCAAACAGTATCACCCACAGAATAACGGGACAATAGAAGTGTTCAAAAAAGTACTGGAGACCGCATTGACCAAGGTATGCAATGTGCAATGAAGTGATTGGGACTTATGCATACTGGCAGTATTATGGGCTTATAGGATGACATGCAAGAAACTCACGGGATAGACAACTTTTAGGCTTGTGTATGGAGTGGAAGCTGTAACACCTATGGAATACATCATGCCTAGTCTGCGTATAGAAGCGCTCACAGGTATGACAGATTGTGGAGCCCTGGGGGAGAGGCTCACGTAGTTGGAGGAGCTTGAAGAAGAATTATTTTTGGTTGGATTTCACTAGCAGGTCCAAAAGCAGCATGAAAAGGCATGGCATGATCGACGTATTAAGTTCCGCACATTCAAGGTGAATGATTTTGTGCTATTGTATGATAGTAAGTTTGATAAATTCCCAGGGAAGCTTAGGATGCATTGGCTTGGACCATATGTTATTAAGGAGATCATAGATGGTGGTGCGGTGCAGTTGGTAAAGTTAAATGGAGAACATTTCCCAGGAAGAGTAAATGGTAGTCGTCCGAAGCCATACACAGGTGGCTCGACCATCCGTCTAACTGACAGAAGCACAATGTTAGCACTCCAGGCAGCTAAAAGGAGGCGTGGGACTATAAACTACTTTTCCCGAGGACTGCGTGTAGTAGCGAAGTGTCACAGGGTCAAAAAAAGCGCGATGGTAGCTGCACTGCCACGCGGGTCGGCTGGAAAGTGTAGAAAATCTGATATAGATTAACCCGATAATGTAATATAAATCAAAGCAGAATATTATAACCTACTTCTATTATCAATTTGCGGAAGCTTAAAGATCGAGCTGAACAATATAACTAGAAGAAGAAGAATCAATGGCACAGTACACATGAAAATACTTTGGGGAAAGCCTAAGCTAAAAACCCCACACTATTGTATTATCATATATGGTGGAAATACATAGGAATTATACAAAGCCTTAGCTCTCACAACTAGCCAGCTCTTAGTACAATCCTCACAGATGCTCATAGGCAATCTTGGCTTCTCTCCAGCCTTCCTCTCTTCCCTCCAAGCTCCTATTTCTTTGTGATGTTCCTTGTGGATGATTTTCCTATTACCAAGTGGAAAACCCTTCCTCCAAAACTGTGAAATCCTTAAGGATAAATCTTGACTACATGCATGAGTTTTCTCCATGAGAAAACACACGCAACTAATAATACACTGTCCTTGAACATTTATCTCAATTGGGTCTTTCTCAGAATAGACATGCATGAGTTTTTTATGAGGGAATATTTAGTTAACTAGAGTAGCACTAGTTGAGTGCATTAATGCATCAACTGACTGTTAACTCACTATTAGTTCCTCAAACAGTTTGGAACTAATTTAACTGGACTTAACTCAGTAAACTGAGTTAACTAATTACAACCCAAATATAACACAATATTATCTCCTTAATTTAAGGGATAACTCTTGCTTGACTTCAGAAAGACTTCTAACTTGAATTTCTCCTACTAATTAATTTAAAATAAATTAATTAATTATTTCCAAGTAGCTATTAAAACTAAATTCAATTTTAATTCAAAATTTAATTCAAGGACAAATTAAATTGGAATATTCTTGTTGCCATATTTCAACACTCCCTCTCAACAAGAAAGGGATTATCTACCACCCTAATCCTGTCTCTATGGAACTCGAATTTACTCTTTGACAATGCCTTTGTCAAAATGTCAGTATCTTGCTTGTCTGTCGAAATATACTGCAAAAAAACATGATCCTCTCAACCTGTGAAAAGATATGGGCAAAAAATCTTGCCTTATGCTTCTCCACACTACCATCAGTAGCTTGCTTTACCTTGTAAAGCCAACGGGAACTCACAACTGACTTGTTCTCCAGTCTCAGAACCACGTCCCAAACACTATTACGAACTATGGGGTCATACTCCTCCACCATAGCATCAACCCAAATTGGCTGCTGCACGCCTTCCTCAAAGGAAGATGGCTCGGTCTCAACACATTCCCCAACAAGGGCCATGTATCCAGTGTACCTCTCAGGTAACCTCCTCTGTCTGCGTTGAGAAGATGGTGCTCCCACATTCTCTCTCACATCCTCCAAAAATATGTTAGCTTCTTTTGTGCGCTTTTTCCCATCTCTGGAAGACTCTGCTTGAGTGGATGTCTCCACTCCTGGAACCTCTACATGTAGCTTCTCCACATCAATTTGAGGATCCTCCTTCTTAGGAACCAACAGTTCCTCCATAGCCTGTAGTTGGAGCTCCCTCTCAAGGGAAACTTGAACAACCTTCTGCTTATCAAACTTGAGATCTCTGCGAACCACTATCCTCCGAATGGTAGGCAAGTATACCCGATAGTTGTGAGGTGTATTAGTGTACCCCACAAATATCCCCAACTCTGTTGTTGGCTCAAGATTATTCCGTGCATCCTTTATCACATGGCAATATAACGATGAGCCAAAGATCCTGAAGTGACCCACATTTGGGCTTCTATTCTACAAATAGACTATTGTGTTGCATGCCTCAACCCACAAGTGAAGTGGTAGGCCTTGGTCATGTAGCATTGCCCATGCTGCCCCTATAATAGTTATGTTCTTCCTCTTGGCCACCCCATTCTGCTGTGGGTTATGAGGTGCCATCAAATCTCGTTTAATTCCTTCCACTACACAGAATTCACTAAACTCTTGAGAGACATATTCTCCACTGTTGTCACTTCTAAATGCCTTGATCTTCTTCCCTGACTCTTTCTCAACCAAAGCTTTGAACACACGAAACTTTGTGAAGGTTTTGTCCTTCTTCTACATGAAAAAAATCCACCATTTATGATAATAGTCATCAATGAAAATCACATAATACCTTTGCTTTGCTATGGATGCCATCGAGAATGGTCCACACAAATTAGTATGAACTCACTCTAAGATAGCCTCTGCTTGACTGTCTCGATCATGAAAGGAATCCTTTGTGTACTTTCCCAAGGTACAACCTTTGCATGTGTCAACTTGCTCAAGTTTACCTTGGGGAAGTCTTGTAGATATTTGTTGCATTATCTTCAAAGCCCCATGATACAAATGACCCAACCACCTATGTCACAACTCGCCAATGTCTTCACTTTGTACCAATTCTACTTTCGTACTCAATGTTGCACAATCATCTACCTCTAGTTTATAGATATTCTTCACCTAAATCCCTATCCTCTTGGTCTAACCCATGTCTATGTGTCTTAGGAACACCTTTCCTTTACTAAAGACAACATCGTAGCCTTTTTCCTCGAGCATTACGGCTGATACCAAGTTCTTCTTTAGTCCAGGCACATACATCACATCTATCAAGGTGAGAGGAGCTCCATGCTCCCTTTGAAAAGCAATCGTGCCAACTCCTAAAACACTATATCTTCCATCATCACCAATATCTATGCGCATCTTGAGGTATTTCTCCTCTAAGGCACTGAATAAATTTTTATCACCGGTCATGTGGAATGAGGCTCCACTGTCAAGATACTAGACACAACCCATCATCGATGACACCGTGCATGCGATGAGGGTAAATTCCATTTCGAACTGAGAGGCTAATGCCTCACCTTCCGATCCTTTGTAGGATCCCTTCTTGGACTTCTTCATTGGGAAATTAGTTGCATAATGTCTCATCTTGTGACAATTAAAGCATCTTACTTTAGACATGTCACCCTTCTTCCCTCCATGAGAAGAATTTGATTTGAATTGGGAAGCCTTCCCCTTCCCTTTCCTTGCCTTACTTGCTAAAGCCAAATTTTCTTCATCATCATTCATGGATGAAGAACCATCTCATGTGCACCTCCTGATCTCCTCCTGCATAAGATCTGACCACAGTCATTCCCAATCTGACAGTTTCTCCGTTCCATTCATAGAGTCCTGGTAGCTATTCCAACTCTTTGGAAGGCCAAGGAGAGCGAGGTTCACCATATCATCATCGGTAGTAGTTATTCCCACACTGTCAAGCTCATCTATGCAGGTGGTGAACTTGTTAAGATATGTGGAAATAATATCGCCCTTCTCCATCTTGATTCTTTGAAGCTTATCCTTGAGCACCAATTTCCTCTGGTCTCTCCTATTCTAGTAGAGGTCCTTCAATGTATTCCACATTGAAAATGGAGTATCCTTCCCATGGAGACTCGAGACAATATGGTCTTGAAATCCATCAAGGATGATTCACCTCACCTTCACCACACACTTCTTCCACCTAGCAAACTCTTGTGAATTAGTTGAAGTTGGCTTTGGGATTTCTTGACCAATGAATTCCTTCAAACCATTTTCATCTAATACAACCTCCATTCTATCTTTCCATGCTATGTAATTCGAGCTACCTTCCAAGGCATACTCGAGTCTCAAGCCGTAGAATGCCATTGGCCAACCTTGAAGTATGATATGAATTCGATTTGCACCTGCAACTTCAAACTACAAACTTCAAATTCTCTTCGGATTATATTGTTCACAGCTCCGATACCAAATAGAAAATATGATATACGTTAACCCGATAATACAATATAAATCAAAGAATAATACTGTAACCTACTTCTACTATCAATTTGCGGAAGCTTAAATATCGAGCTGAACAATATAACTAGAAGAAGAAGAATCAATGGCACAATACACATGAAAATACTTTGGGGAAAGCCTTAGCTAAAAACCCCACACTATTGTATTATCATACATGGTGGAAATATATAGGAATTATAAAAAGCCTTAGCTCTCACAGCTAGCCAGCTCTCAGTACAATCCTCACAGATGCTCATAGGCAATCTTGGCTTCTCTCCAGCCTTCCTCTCTTCCCTCCAAGCTCCTATTTCTTTGTGATGTTCCTTGTGGATGATTTTCCTATTACCAAGTGGAAAACCCTTCCTCCAAAACTGCGAAATCCTCAAGGATAAATCTTGACTACATGCATGAGTTTTCTCCATGAGAAAACACATGCAACTAATAATACACTATCCTTGAACATTTATCTCAACTGGGTCTTTCTCAGAATAGACATGCATGAGTTTTTGATGAGGGAATATTTAGTTAACTAGAGTAGCACTAGTTGAGTGCATTAATGCATCAACTGAATGTTAACTTACTATTAGTTCCTCAAACAGTTTGGAACTAATTTAACTGGACTTAACTCAGTAACCTGAGTTAACTAATTACAACTCAAATATAACTCAATCTTATCTCCTTAATTTAAGGGATAACTCTTGCTTGACTTCAAAAAGACTTCTAACTTGAATTTCTCCAACTAATTAATTTAAAATAAATTAATTAATTATTTCCAAGTCGTTGTGAAGACTAAATTCGATTTTAATTCACAATTTAATTCAAGGATAAATTAAATTGGAATTTTCTTGATATTTCAATAAAAAGTGACTGTTACAGTCAATATGCACGATGTGATGCTTGGTTTGAGACCAAGTGGAGTGGGTGGCAGGCATTTAAGGTGAACTTTATGGGCTAGATTGTTGAAAATCTACCGCCAATCAAGCATTAATGGACCGAATGTGGGGGGAACGATCGAATTAAAATTCAAAAGGCACTATAAATTACAAAGGGATGTCCAACAAACAACACTTGGTAATTTGAGAACTGAGTTGTTGCGCGCTCAAACATTCATGAACCAAGACGTGTTCGATCTTTTGAAGGTGGATTCGTTGATTGAGAAATTACACGAAACGTTGAGAGAATTGTCGAATCGCACTATGGCAGCACCTAAAGAAGCCATGTATACCAGAGCAATACCCGCTGAGGAAGCCACATAGGTAATAACAGAAGTAGAAGCCCCAGAGAGTGCCGGGATAGTTGTTGTAATCCCTAAATCACCACACACGCTGAGACACAAGAAAGACAAGTAAGCCATGGTAACAGTGCGTGTATCACCTAGAAATCTGTTGAGGACTAAGCTCACCATGGAAGAAAAGGGGGGAGCTATCAATTTGGAGGCTAATGAGGAGGAAGAGTTTGAAGAAATCCTAGTAGAGGAGTACGATGTAGAAATGGAAGAAACCTAGGGTGTGGACCCTCTTACCAGGCTGCCCACATATGTTCCTCCACAGAAGGGTAAAACAGAGGTCCCCAAAGATATAGATGTGTTGGGTAGCGGATCCCCCCACAACATGTTTTTGGGGCTTACAACCCGAGGTTTGGTCAATACTCCGCGAAATGTGGGCGCAGAGCGTGGAAGTCTAGGGCTGTCCGCCCTAAAATAATGTACTTTAGTATAAAGTTGTGTTGGCCTACCCATGGTCCGTGGACCATGGGATTATATAAATAGAGCAGGGATCTAAGTGTAAAGATAGTTTTAAGTTTTTGGAAAGTAATAAAAAGATGAGAAGGCATGGTTAGAGGATAGAAGTGGATTTGAAGGTATTGGGTCGTAATAGTATGTAGAGGCTCTACAGCTGAGTGCACAGAGGCCTAGTAGAGTCCACAGCTGAGTGCGTAGGGCGGAGTCGAGTTTGTATTGAACTAAACATGAAAAGGATCATTAATAAATCTAAGTTGATTTGGCATATTGCGCATCTATTTCATAGATCTATATTTGGATGTTTGGTGTTAATGGTATCTGTTTATTTATATGCGTGCACTTATATGTATGTTTATGTATGAAAGCTTTCTAATTAAAAAATAGAACCTAAGGGAGATGTAGGTAATTAATATTGGTTGTGCTTTGGCTGGATCTGCGTGAAGGCAATCCCATAGGACTCAAGTCGCCTGCTGATGTGTGTAATATATCAAGCTTAAAGATTGAATCACGTACCTATCGCCCATATTAGACATCCCCGGGGTGTGGAAACCTGGTTCCAACACCCTCCATACGACTTTGGGTGAGACCTCAATCCGTGCTCTGTGAACTATTGCGAAAAGGGCTAGTAGTACCAGGATTTGTTTGGCTAAGCTCATTGCTGAACCTGGGTCAGGCCCCACGTAGCCAACAAATGGTTTTGTTGCCAGGACTGGGATTTTCCTAAGGGATGTTTGATGTTGTGCCACTAGAACCCAATAAAGAAGGAAATTGAAGAGTGGTTGGACAAGAAGATTCATGAGTTCGCGACACAGGAAAACAAAACTCCGCAAGTATCTGAGAAAAGGTGGCTAGATCGCTATGTGTATACGAATATCCATGGGATTTTCTTTGCATCCTTTCCTTCTTAATTGTATGAGTGGATTGCGAGATTAACTGACAGCCAGGGAAGGTGTAAGCTCGAGACACAATCAATCATCGGGTTTAAAGAGATTGTGATGCTTCCAGGTGAGACCCCCTGGGATCTGGATCAGTGGTTGAAGAGTACGATCCATGAGGCTAATATTACACTCACGGATGCACAACATCACGCATGGTTTGTGGCATCCCTGACACCGCACTTGAAGACAGCGTTGTCACAACAAAAACTTTCCACCCAGGTCGAAGCGTTGGAAATGACAATGAGGTTACATGAGACCCCAATATAAGATCCTGGGTTGGGAGTTCAACAAATCCACGCAAAACTACAGAATCTCTGCCTAGAAATGCAGAGATTGAAGCAGGATAGAGCACTACGGTTAGAGGCACGCAAGGAAGTATGGTGCATAAAATGCAAAGGCCAGGACCATCACAAGGACCAGTGTCTAGTATTCACGAATTGCTTGGTAGGAGGGGGGCCAATGTCATTGAGACCAGGGGCACAAGCAGGGCCGAGTGCGACACCCACGTTATGGTGTTCGATCTTTCAGATAGGAGGAAAACACATGATGGAAAATTGTCATTTGTTGTAGAAGTATACGCAAACTCCCCAACAACTGTTTTGTAATTTCTGCAGGTCGGTAGGCCACGACGAGCACACTTGTCGTAGCTACTAGCTAATGATGGATCGAACCCCAGCCTATAGGATGTAGATAGAAACACGAGCCCTCGACCCAGTGGTGGGGATGGCGTGCACTGGATTTCAGCGGCGAGGTCGAGGAGGAGGAGGAATGGCACCAGGAAGGGGTTGCGAACATTTGATTTGCTACAATTTTGGAGGACCAGGGCACTATGCCTGCGATTGTACCAACTCGATGAGAATATCCTGTTCGTACTATGCTCAACTTGATCATGAAATGATAGATTGTCCTACGTTGATCACACAGATGTGCAATAAAGGGGTACTCAGCCTCCTCCGACTTAGAATATCCAAATGATCAGGTCTGAACCACGCGAAGAAGACCCAAATGTGAACATGATGTTCTGAAGCGGTGCAACCACAGGGGAAGATAAGGGGAAGTGGCCCAAGGAATATACATGGGTTCGCAAGGCTCTTGCAAAGGAACCTGAGTTTGACTTAGAACGCCCAAAGGAGATGTTTATGGAAGCTAAGAAAAGCTTCACGAAGGTGCTTGTGGACTGGGCTGGAAGGTAAATTGAAGCCTCGCACAGGTGGTGCGACCACCTAACTATCTGTAAAGAGCACAGTCTCAGTGCTCAAAACAATTGAAAGAGAGCACGAGACTATAAAAGAGTCTGTATGGGAGTTGCACGATACAAAGGTTGCATGCAGGATCGATATGTCACAAGGGTTGCCATCGTGCATAGGGGGATGTGATGTTGCGCGGGTAGGCTGGGAGGTGACCGTTGGTTACACTATTCATGACAAGAGGTCCAATTTAAGGAAAAAAGGAGTGGGCGGTGGGCAATTAAGACATGAATTAAGAGCTAGATTTGGGACGATCTGCTGCCAAGAAGGCATTAATGACTCAGAAGTAGGGGGAAGGGTCGAATTCAAATTCAAAAGAAGCTATAAAACCCCCAGGGCTAGCCACAAGACAACACTTGGTTGTTTGAGAATTGAGCAAGTACAGAGCATTGAGCACCATGTACTCTTACCATCCTCAAGTGTAGACATGATGATCCAAATGGATCTAAGAATGCCCTCTAAGTCTTCATGACTCTATTAAAAATCATGCTAAAGCCAAAAATCCCTTAAAGGATCGAAAACATCGAAAGAGGGACACCCTTAGCAGGGCAGAGAAACACTATCGGGAGGCCCAAAACCCATGAAATCAATAAAAAGATAGGCGGAATAAGTGATGCAGAGTAGCCATCCAATCCGGCCTATCAACGGTCCAGATCGGATTAGGAAATTGCAATTGGTGAAGACTATCAGCGGGGATCGACGCTTTATATATATAAATTGCAATAAGTGAATGGAGGAGTGAATCTGGACCATCGATTAAGCGCGTAGATTGATGGCCCATATTAAATTGGTGGATCACTATCAGAGTATGCAGATGAGTGCTTTATAATGGCCCGAGGGTTATTGCGATGAGCGATTGCAATATATAGCATCGTCACATCGCATCAGAACTATGCAGTGGAGCGGGGCCGATACCCATAAGGGCAGTGATATTACGAACCTGATAATCCGATAGGCATAATTGCATATATATTGAAGTTTGGAAAACTGTGTTTTCCTTTCTAAATTGCATTTTCGCAAACAAACAAAATAACCAAAGGGAAAGGCGCTGACGTGATATTGTGGACCCAAGAAGGTTCATTAACAATATTAAACAGAATTTCAAGTCCAGAATGTAGGGATTTACAGCTTTTTAGTGTATTTTCGTATTAAACGAAATACACAGAGACAGAGCCATCTCGATATGCGATATGCAACCTATGGGCAAAACCGATAGGGGATTGAACCATATTTAAAGGACTTTTAAGTCTAACATATCATTTTTTGGCGGATTTTTCCTATTTTATGCATATTTTTCTGTGTTGATGAAAAACGACCGCGTTTGGGAATCTGATGGAAGTTCAAGGGTCCCAGGCATTCTTACGTTACAGAATCAATGGCCACCTCCCCTTCAAGTGTTATGCCATACCTGGGAAATGCTGGAAGAGGGATTCGAACAGACAGAGGCCCAGGAGACTGAAGGACAAGGAGATGAAACGGGCAAGAAACCTAGAATGGCTTTAAAAGCCACAGACAAAGAGCATAATAGGAGGAGGCAGTGTTCAAAAAGCAAATGTGAGACAAATTTTAGAGCAAATTGAGAGCTATGTGGGAGTCTGTGTACTCAGAGGAAGCTTGAGGGATTCAAGTGAAGCTCTTGTTATTGTAATCTGTTTGTGTTTGAGGCTCAAATTGAGCTCATTATTGTAAACAAAACTCTACTTGAAGACATAATAAAGAGGCCACCACTGAAGGCTGGACCAGGAGATGTAGCCCAGGATTATTGAGCGAACTCCTTATTAAATTTATTGTGTCATGTGTTATCTATTATGCTTGTTTACTGCTTCATTGTCTGTGCATTTTGCAATCTTATCGATCCATTGCATATAATGACATAGACTAATCCATGCACATAAGTCTGTAATACCTTATTAATTATCTTAGATCTTATTTTCAGATCAAGTGGTATCAAAGCTTTAGGTTGTTAAGGTTAGACAAGCTTGTGTTGGACTGTTTGTGAATGATAACTAGACCAAAGCTTAAATTAGGAAAAGGATAATTGGTTGAATCTAACCCAGAAATTGACAGAGTCTATAATAGGAAGAAAATGTCAGAAGAAATTCCCTTGGAATCAGACTCTCAGTTCATGGACAGTTTCATGACTATGAGAGCCATGGTTGAAGAAATGTATAGAGAATTCAAGAAAGGTCAAAGTGAAGATTCTTCAACTTCAGAGCATGACAAAGGAGCAGAAGAATCTCTCCTAAATGACCATTCTAAAGGCAAAGGGAAAGAAGAAAAGCTTCCCACACCTCCTGATAGTCCTGAAAATAAAAAGAAGAAAGCATCTTTGATTAAATTAGATGTTAAATTTGATTTGCCAATATATGATGGAGAGTTAAATGCAGAGAAGTTAGATAACTAGATTAGGCAGATTGATGTGTATTGCAGGGTGCAAAATATTGACTCAAACAGAAGTAAGATTCAGCTGGCCAGCCTACGCCTTGGAGGAACTGCCTTGGTATGGTGGGAAGGAAGGACACAAGCTGACTTGAAGAAGCATGGTAAAATTCTTTCTGTCTAGAGTGAATTTGTTTCTGTAATTAAAAAACAATTCTATCCACTAGCTTATATGTAGCAAGCTATGATGAGATGGCAAACTCTTCGCTAATTAAAAGGGAAAAGTGTACAAAGTTACACTTAAGAATTTAGAAAAAGAGATTTGATTCTAGGCATTTCTTTAGACTCACTTGAAACTTTTCTGAAGTATATAGGTGGTCTACATAGTTATTTGAGACATACCATTCTCATGTTTAACCCTACTAGCATAGACGAGGTATCTGTTCAGGCTACCCATCAGAAGTAAGAGGCAAGAAAGTGAATCCTGAGATTTTGGATCATCAAAATGAACTACAAGGAAAAACAAGGAAAAGAGGAAGCATAAATGGAGAGAGAGGAAGGAAAATTCTGTACAGAAGGCCAAACCTTCATGAACTCATTGCAAGAATGATGGACATGATGATGAACATTGTTGGTCTTTGCATCTAGAGCTAAAACCCAAGAAGTTCGATGGAAAGAAGAAGAAGATTGTTGCTACTATACAAAAAGATTTGGGGTCAGACTCAGGTGTTGAAACGACAATTGCAGCCACAGGGATAAAAGGTAAAAATTCTGAAGCATCTACTAGTAATTCTACACAAACTATCGATAGTGAAGAAAATGAGAGAAGAAGACATGAGCTTTTTCATATTAGAGGTATTTCCAAGCATCAAAAGATTGATACTTTGTTTGATAGTGGCTCACAAGTAAATTTAATTTTTGAAACAATTGTAAAGAAATTGGGACTGCTAACCACACCTCACAAGAAGCGATATCCATTAGGTTGGGTATGTGATAAAGCAAAACTACAAGTGACTAGAGAATGTAAACTTAGGTTTTCTTTTGGGTCAACATTTGTGGATGAGGTTGAGTTAGATATTGTTCCCTTGGATATATGTGGAATTGTTTTAGGAAGTCCTTACTTGTATGATAAAAAAGCCATATTCTATAGAGCTGAAAATGTTGGCATTATGATGCATGTGTTGTACTTGATGGCAACCCTCTCATAGAAGATCATCTCACTTGTATACATTCAGATGAATCTACAAAAGAAATATCAGATGTGACAGAGTGCATGGGTTACCGGATAACAAAAAGGGATCAGATGACAGTTCACAAGTAAGCTTTGCCATCAAGTCCAAAGGGGAAGACTGTTGGCATTATGGCTAAAGTGTTGTCCTTGATGGCAACCCATTCAGGTGATAGATCACAGTACTTCAAGTCAGCAGCAGAGATTGATGATCAGCTATCAAATATTGAAGAAAATAAGAGGTACGCAGCGCCACAGAAGGCGCAGCTGCGGAGGTACGCAACGCCACAGAAGGCGTAGCTGCATATGTGCGAGGGGCCACAGAAGGCGCAGTGCGGAGGTGCCACATGAGACACCACAGAGGCGCCACCGAAGGCGCAGTGTGGAGGCACCACAGAGGCGCCATCGAAGGTGCAGTGCGGAGGCGCCACAGAAGGCGCAGCTGCTGAGGTGCGTACCCCCAGTGCACACACTTCAAGGCAATAAATCGCGCACACGTGGGGTTCCTTATGTTTAACCCTTGGTATTTAGTCGACGGTATTGTGTTATTGTGGTTTTGGCCCGTGGTATTGTTTTATATTATTATTATTATTGAGCCCCATGATCCATGATTTGAGGAAGAGCTTTCCTATATAAAGCAAAGGAGATCATTTGGCTTGGGCATGTTTTGGGTTGAACATCTTATGAGAGCTAGATCTGAAATACTATGATCTCTTGGAGTAATGTCTAGATCTAAATAAGGCATAGTGCGGAGACGCCACAGGAGACGCCACAGAGGGCGCAGTGCGAAGGCGCCATAGAAGGCGGAGTGCGGAGACGCCACAGGAGACGCCATAGAAGGCACAGTGAGAAGGCGCAGTGCGGAGATGCCATAGAAGGCGCAGTGCGGAGACGCCATAGAAGGCGCAGTGCGGAGACGCCACAGAAGGCACAGTGCAAAGGCGCCACAGAAGGTGCAGTGCGGAGATGCCACAGGAGACGGCACAGAAGGCCCAGTGCGGAGATGCCACAGAAGGCGCAGTGCGGAGGCGCCACAGAAGGCGCAGTGCGAAGGCGCAGTGCGAAGGCGCCATAGAAGGCGCAGTGCGGAGATGCCACAGAGGCGCCACAGAAGGCACAGTGCGGAGACGCCACAGAAGGCGCAGTGCGGAAGACGCCACAGAGGCGCCACAGAAGGCGCAGTGCACAGCGACGCAGGCCAGAGAAAAGGAAATTGCGTATCTGTCTTAAGATCTTTTGTTGACTGATTTTCGTTGATAAGGTGTTCTGGGTTTAGTTTACTGTTATTGTGGATTTGGTTATCTGTGTGACTTAGTGGTACTTGATGATCATTTGATGTTTATGGGTCCAGTATGAAAATTGATGAAACGTGGTACCTGGAGGAGAAAATATTGTAGGCCGGCGCCTACGTACTAGTACTTAAGCTAGTACAAAAGTAAAGGGGAATCTTTTGTAGCAGGTAGCAGCTTGCGTACTAGTAAATGGATCAGCTAGTACAAGAGCAAAGGGGGTTGTAGCTCCCGTACTGGTATAAGACTGCATCAGTACAAATATTGTAAAAGGATTTTCTTTTTAAGAAGAATATTGAGATGACTTGCAGCAGGTGGTTTTCTCTCGCATTGTGTTTCCACCTTATATCATGGTGTTCATGTGTGTGCCTTATGTGTGATGATCTATTCTATGTTACTGCATCTGTTAACTAATAATATGGTTGATCATGTTCTAATGCACTCATTGAAGATCAATTAACTTAATCATAAGAAGTTGTGGAAGTAGCATATATGAATAAGAGTTTGGAAATGAAAAAGTTTTATTAATGTGATAATACTGATTCACTCCCCCTCTCAGTATTATTTCCAACAATTGGTATCAGAGCAGGTCCTTTGATAGAATCTTGATCGCTTGAAGGAGATCCGTGGAACAATGGGAAAGAAGCTTAAGAAGAAAGCTCATAAGAAGAAGAAGACATCTCAGAGGAACTATGACAGTGGGAGAATCGATTGGGGATTAGGTATAAGAAGCGCTTCAGATTCAGAGTCAGATTCAGAATCAGATCACAATCAAGATGAACATTCAGCTATGATTTCCTATCCTTCCTTTTGGAAAAGATGAAAGTAATAACGAGACTACTGAATTTGCTCTTATGGGTGAGCAAGAAAGATATCAAATAGAGGCAGAATTTAACAGGCTGACAAACAAAATTAGTGAACAAGAAAAACTTCTGAACATAAAGAGTGGTGCCCTCAAAGAAGCTGTTACTAGGCTAAAAGCTCATCAAAAGGTATACAAAAAAAGTATCAAAAGTTGCAGGTTGAAGCAACATCTCTAAGAAATGAAGTCATTGAAAAGAACACAACAATCAAGGAGCTCAGAGATCGATCCAATTATTATGAAAGTCTTGAAGCCACGATCCTCTCACTAAAGGGAGATCTTGAAGAATCAAGGAAGCAAAATGAAGATCTACATCAAGCAATTGAAAAACAAGACAATGAAGTCATTAGCCTAAAATCCTAGCTGGAATGTGCCTCCAGAGTTCGTCAAATGCTGCAGAATGTAAATGAAGAACAAGAAAAGGAGATACTCAATCTAAGTCAACAAGTGGAAGAAGGAAGAAAGTCAGAAGAAATTTTGAAGAAGCAATGTCTTGAAAAGGAAGAGCAACATCAAGTTGAGGTAAATATCTTGACAGGTAAATTAGAAGATAAGGATAAGCTTTTACGATTTCAAGATAGTACTAAAGTCTTGGATGATATTCTTAGTAGTCAAAGGTCTCCTGCTATCAAGACTGGACTTGGTTTTCATGAATCAGTTGAAGGAGAATCTAGTGCACAAGGTGAAGCAAGGAACTTAAAGAGAATCTAAAATGATCAACAAGGAGATAAGAGGTCAACCCCATCAACAACCAAGGAAAGAAATTCTTAAAAGAAAATATTTTACTCCTTACTATGGAAGTAATAGTCGGCCATTTACTCAGATGAATAATGTTGAATGTTATCTATGTCATAATCTTGGACATGTTGCAGCTAGATGTAGAAGAAGAAGGGCTCAAGACCATTATGCAGAAAGATCATCACATTCAAGGTACTTTAATGCATATTGCTTTGCTTGCAATATGTATGGTCACAAGGCTACTGATTGCTACAAAAGGAATATGAAACATATAAGATGGTATGCATGCAACAAGCTTGGACATATAGCAAAGGAATGCAAGAACAAAGCACAGACATCACACCAAAAGGAGAAAACATCATCACGCTTGAAGATATAGAGGAAAAAGGAAGTACAGTCAGAAAGTGGCGGCACAGCACAACATACAGACAAACCAGAATCAAAGGAAGCTGAAAGTAAAAAACTTCAGTGTCCGAAATCTCATATGCAAATTTCATGAAATGAAGTCGCATATATACGCGAGTTAGACACTGCAAAGTCGCGTATATGTCAGTATGAGGAAAAGCAGTGGGGACAGGATCAGGAAAAGGATCAGTTTGGTTTATTTCCGCTATTTGATAATGGTTACAATTTGCTGATGATGTGTGGAAATTTCTTGATGGTTAGAAGTATTTTGTTTCTAACTTGAAAATGATGATGACTTGATACTCCTTGCTGATATGCATGATCAGATCTGACAGTAAACAAGATGGCACAGGTTTAGGGGGAGCATATGATTTTAATGCATTGTTGGCATTATGGTTAATAGTCCTTGGTGATGATGCTTATGATATGGTTCTTAGATCAGATTTGTGGTTGATTCACTAATGGTGCCTACATGGTGATCTTCATAAGGATAAGAAGAAGTACTTGATGATGTGTCTCTCATATACTGTTGTCGCCATATGCATAAAGATCATATATTGCAGGATTGTTCTTGGCACATCTATGGATGAAGATTGTTGGCTGGGTACATGGATGATTATTCAAAGTTGCATTGTTGGATGATGAGTTCTTACCTATATGATGATAGGTTGTTTCGTGCATATGTTGATTGATACAAATCTTCCCTATTGATGATACTTGGTCCACGCAGATCTGGGTGGCTATGGTGTTTCTCACATATGATAGAATGACTCTATATTCTATGAAAAAGGATGAGTTGATG
>APFE030062064.1:41730-102730 GCA_000404065.3 Pinus taeda | reverse complement strand
TTAAATTATTTTAAAATGCATAAACAAAGCTAAGCCCTAAATAGGGTTAAAACAATCTAGTCATACACTACACCTAGAAATCTGGATGTATCTCATGGGCTTACACACTCAAGAAAGATTTGGGCTATAAACTTGACTACACCTAGAAATCTGGATGTATCTCATGGGTTTACACACTAAAGACAAAGAGGGGAGATTTGGGCTATGAAGATTTGGGCTATGAAGTTTATAGAAGTAGAAATACGCTGATGAGACAAAGTCCACAATCGGTTTTGAGTTCAATTACATATTTTTAATAAAATGTGTAAAATTTTAAAAAGACGAGTGTAACAAGGTAACATAGTTAGTGTTTTTTTGTCTAGTTTAATTATTGAATTAATTAGGAGATTTGAATAAGGGTTAAATTTATTGATTTGTTTAAGTATGGTTAAATTGGAGTCAAAAACATTGAAAGAAGTGAGCGAATTACTGTTATGTTATGATTAGGTATGCAAATGTATTTGACTCAAATTTGAAATTTTTACAAAAAAATATGACTAAGCATTTTACAATTTGCATAATAGAGACTAATATAATTTGCTAGGGTTCTTAAATTTTAAGATAAATTTTAACCCTCAAAATTATATGTTAAACCTTATATATATAATATATATATAATGAATGGAAATAATGTTTCACTCCAATATTAATGTTGATTTTCTTATCTTTAATTTAATATTTTACTTAAAATTATAAAAAACATGGAAAATGAAATTATAAAGATTGAAATATTATTATTTATAGGAAACTTAAATCCATTACAATTTCATACTTCTTAAACACTTATAAAAATTAAAAATATATAGATTTTTTGATTTAAAAACAAAATTTGAAATAAGTATTTTTATTAGACATACACAACAGATAGAAGTAAAATATAAACCTATTTTTTTAGTTAAACATGTACTTCTTTTGTTAGTTAAATGATGTATTGTTAAGTTATATGAATTTCTTAATTAATATCATTTATTTTAATTCTAGTTTATTGATAATGTACACATGCATGGAGTACACTGAGATATTTGATTAAACAACAATGGTAAGTTGTATGCAAATTCTATCAACAAATTCAACAATTCTGGATAATAGAGGAACATGGGCCCATGCAAATTGTACCAACAAATTCAACATCCCTGCTTAGCAATGAGATAACTTATTTAGGCTAACTATTATTAGATAACTATTATCTAGCCTAAAATATAGGCTAATTATTATTGGCATTGTATCAAATCTATGTAAAAAAGTATAGCCAATAGTTGGTTGGTTCCATTGCAGGGACTGAAAAACATGTAGAACATATGAAGTGGAATCCAAGAAAGGCAAAGATTAAATAATGTTTAGAGGGAAAAATTAGAAATTTTGCTAAAACAGTAAAGAATTTCAATTCTGAAAAATTAAAAGAGCAATACATTTCTTCAAATCTAAATGAAATTTTAGTTTTCACTACGAAATACAAGAATGATTTGTCAAAAAATTATAAATAAACTTCCATGGTAAGCCACCTAGAAGACTTCTATTTTATCACAGACTGAACAATGACAGAGAACAATAAGACTAAATTCTAAAAACGAAACTTTCCATTCTATATAAATCTAGCCTAATACTGATATTCGTCATTATATTCTTGATTTCATAATCACCGACCTTGCCATTAATGGAAATAGAAGACGAGAACTTAGAATATTACCTACTGTATTTATAAGTAGAATGTTCATCTTTTCAGCATTTTGCCGATGCTTTCTGATCGAAATTTGAAGTTTAAAAACGTGTATTTTATTTATAATCTCAATATTATGGCCTTGCTAAAATTGAATTATATTACCATTTAATTCGAATATTTATATGATTAAATGTAAATGAAAAAACTCTGGAATGGGATATGATGAGTTGAAACCATACCCAACACCAAGTGGTCCATAATGTCGCTTCAAATATTTATATAAAAATTTTAAACCAGGTTGAGATCATTGTTGATTCGTTATGCTACTTTAACAATTCAAATACTCAAATAATATCTAATGTCAACTTGTGATAGAAAATGGATCCTTGTCTACAAATTGACTTACGTTGGCCATGCATTCACCAGGAATTAGTAATCACGCGAGCGTTTTCAATGAAATTATCCCCCCGCTGGGAGCGGGCCTTGACCATGGACTCTCCAGGAATTCCTCACCCAACTAAACCCAATCCATTACCAGACATTTTCACACGAATGAACCTCAGGATACCTGGTGTTTATTGAAGGTAAAAGGCAGAGGATAAAACTCAGTTAAAAAACATAACGGGTAGACTACAAGACAGAGTATTGGGCAGAACAGATAAAATTAAAAATATAGAATGAAGTGTGCAAAGAAATATACTTGAATTACAGTTACAAAATAAACTGAGGCTTTAACTCTTTTCGCCCATTAAAATTGATTTTTTTAAACAGTAGAATTTTTTATTTTTAATTTCTAATGCATTTAAAATTAATTTCATAATAAAAGCATTTTGAATACGTTATTACCCTGCTACGGCCCGGAATAATAATACATTAAAACATCATTACATACTTTTGTTACACCTTGCCTCTAATCACACATGTTCTTTGTAGCTTCAACAGTTGCCTCAAATGCACAACTTGTAATGCATTGCTTCATTGATCCACTACTTTACCCCACACTTCTTTGTTTAATCTACATCTAGAGCTAATCGATTCCAAACTCCCTCTATTCACAGTTCCAGAGACCACATTCACAGTACACTGCATCATCAGCACAACCATCATACACTACATCATCAATAGCCTAGCATGGCGTAAGGATTTCTTTTAGGGAACTCTTACTTTGGTATGCTTTCCAAAATCTTGAGAATTTTTTAGAGAACTCTTTCTTTGCTATGCTTTCCAAAATATTGAGAGATATATAATGAATATGGCGATATAATCAACGAATATACACTTTCCCTCACATATCTTGGTAGTGAAATAGATGCCAAAGTTACAAACTATTCTCTGTTGATTCAACTTGTATATTCAATAATCTCTCTATAGAGGTTTGAAGATTTGATGGTTCCAAAATTTTGTTTATCTGTTAGAGGTGTCTTGCACAATCGGTAAAGAATAACCTGACACATTTAGTTAATTTTGGATAAGACATTAATTTAAAATTGTATTAAACAAATATTTAATCCAACAGTTATCAAACTACAAATTCATAAATTGTGTACCTTGAAGAGCATGTATGGATTTTTTATTTCTATTTATGCTTCTTGAATAGAAAAACAAATATTTTGTGATTATATAACTTTTTTTTGTCTTAACGTGATTTTGAAAAAAATATATAATTAATTGTTCAACTATCAAAAGATACAATATATATACAAAAACAATGCACACCTCTTGCCCATATTTCATGTACAGTTTTTTAAATTCTTTACCCAGTGATTAGCAAGCCCAAGAGCTTCAATGTCATAAAATAATGTCCTGTGTAATTCTGCTTGACACTTTTCATAAAGAGGTCTAGAACCCAAAGTGCAAAAAATAGATCACATTCTCTTTTATCTTCCTATAAAATACACTACTATAATTCAATTTTGCCAATGTATATAAAAAGGAGGCAAAAAAAAAATTGATATTTAAAACAACCCCGTATGAAGCAATAGAAAAAAACACCAAATAAACCACAACACCAACCTTGTTCATAACATTTCACAAAAAACAATATGACTGTTATAGTTTAGATCAATCTACACATCAATATGAGATAAGGCAAATTGATACCTTCCAATGGTTCTTTCTCAACTCTAGAAACTCAAAAACATCTGCATGACATGGCTCTAAGTACATGGCAAATGCACCCACATAAGGAAAAAATAGCCCCATTACTCTTTCTTTCATATATGATCCAAATTTATGTAGGAACGAAATGAAATACAAACATAAAAAAACAAAGCTATAGCGAAAACAAAATTTTAATTAATTAATAACAAAGTATTGAAAATTGTTACATGCAGAATGGAAATAAACTATTCCATGTGATAGTAGCTTAGCTTTGAGAAGAGATGTGGAAGCTACATACCTTTTGAACTGTGTTACAACGAGCATAGATCCATCTTAAATATAGATCTAACATGAGCTGAGAGGGATCTAATTTATTCACATGCAATTTTTTCTATGAGTAGACATTATTTAAATGTTTTGTATACTTGTTTAAATTTTTGTTATTTTTAGATTTTTTTTTAAATTTTAATTTTGGCCGACATAAGAAAAATTTCAACTTTGATGATGGATGAATAACATTACACATCATACTACGCCATTGAATGAGCCTCTTGGCTCAATGAGGCTCAAAGGCCTAGTTGTTATTGAGAAACAATGGAAAACCCTAAACATCCAAAAACTTAACCTTAGGAGATAAGGCACCAAAAGTTTGTGGGTTCCGTTGGGGTAAATTGGTACATCAACTTCCCGGGGTCGTAAAGTTGGCATACGAACTTTGTTTGATGCATACAATGCCTCATTATAAATATCTATCCCATGGCTACAATTTTCGATTGCAAATCCTTAAAGTTGGCTATGATTTCCCGTTTTCCAAAAAAACGTCGTTTAGGACCTCAAAATGGCTTCGGAAGTTCATGACCTGAAAACTATTAAAAATAGTAAATTCTGATATAATTAAGGTAACTGAAAGAAACAGTGGTGAGGTCCAAGTGGAACAGGTGGGTGGCCGCCAATATTCACCTGGATCAATATATTAACTAAATTTAGTTTTTCAATACAAAAAGCAGTTGTGTAATGAGAACTCACCCTCCTCTTTCCTCCACCTTGATCAACATAACAAGCAGTATCATTAAATACCCTCAACATTGGCACAATACCATTTGATGCACCATTTGTTCCTTCGGTGTAACTATTGGGTGCATCAATGTTATGCACTTCAACACTAAGTCCTCCAGTTGATTTTCTTATTATAATACATTCCTTTAGAGTATCATATATCCCCTCAATGGTATTATATTTCATGCAAACAAGGAAGTAATTGCTCAACTACCACATAAAGAGAGAAAAAATAAGATGATTATAGAATAAAAATAGTAATGTAAATTTTCTCTAGCTACATGTTAGGAGCCTACCATCATACCCAATACACCAAATCTTGACTCAATAAGATGTTTTACCATGGTTGTTAACTATTTTTGTGAACAGAACAAAATAAAACCCTTGACCTAGATAGCTCAAAAGAAGATGAAGAGGATAAAAGGAAAGGGTATTCTTTCATGACTGTATGGGATTTATGTATTGTATAGAAATAAGTATTCTTACTAGGTTTCTTGGGAAGAAACTCACACTTACAAAGAAGCAAAGGCGCAGGTGAGCTCTGTGAGGTTGCACTCACTTGGATGATATGGGACCCTACTTCCCCATCACTATTGTGGTTGTTATATCCATTGTCATGTAGGATAGACTAGTGATGATCTCGTAGGAGAGGGGATAGGTATGCAAACATGTAATAACACTCCTAGATATATCATAAAGAAAGAAAGGGACAAGGACATGCATGGAGAACAAAGGGAAGGACAAAATATTAGCAATGTGGACAAGTTTCCAAGATAAGGGCCCACAAAGCTAATTGTATTGAATTAATTGCCTTACATATGGATTACATAATTTGACCTGGTGATGTGCTTCTCTAAGCGTGTTGATGATATTAATATTCTTGGCACCCTCTAACAGTTTAAACACTTGTGTAAATCTTTATACATTGCATGACCACACATAGCCTCTCTTTTTGAACAAAAAATGAAGTCCATAGTAGAAACTTTCGCGATTGTACATGGTGAACATGGCTCTGCAATGAGTGATCATGAATAGGAGAACAAGTTCAAACTCTATGACATTGTGCCCATGTGCATTTATTGTGTTTTATTCTACTCAAATTCTTCCCTGACTGTATGTGATTTTTTAATTGTATGGAAAGAAGTATTATTACTAGATTTCCTAGGAAGAAGCTCAAACTTATGAATAAAAAGATGTGCAGGTAAGATTTACGAGGCTACATTTGTTTGGATGATATAGGAACCTACTTCCCCATTACTATCAATATTATTTCCTTTGTTGTCATGCAGGAAAGACTAGTGGGGATCTCAAAGCTGAGGGGCTAGGGAAGAGGATACATAATAACACTCACATTGATAACATAAATAAAAATAAAATCCTGCATAAACCCCCCTAGGAAAGGAAAGGACTCTCCATATCTCTTATTTGGATGATATGCCAATATTTATGGAGGTGCGTATGTTTCTCTTATGATCCCATTTATCTTCCTCGTGCTCACACACATAAATTATAAATGGGTACAAGTTGAGGGGCCTCTTTGCATTCAATTACTTAATATGTTGTGCTAATGATGTCTTGGTCTATCAGAGATTTCATCTCTTCATATTGGCTCTTCCTTGTTGGATTCACTCATAACGTGTTGTAGTGGTTAACTCCTCAGTTGGCTTTGACTCCAACTTGAATGAATGAATTATTTTAACATTCTTCATGGTCCAAAATATTGATATGTTATACATTCTAGATTAGTTAAATACATGGAATATTGAATGAATTAATTTTAATGTTCTTTAGAGTCCAAACCAATTGGACTTTACATACAAATTTGTGAAATTTAGGCTTTAGAGTTTTGGAAATGAAATGATGCGGGTTTGAATATCTATTAATGTAGGGCTTAACTTTGTCTACTGTCATTTTATCAAGTATGAATCTTGAGCATCCCATTCTAAAAACCTTTGAACACATCCCTATCCTCGGTAGAAGCTCAACTATTCATAAATATATTCCCAAAAGGTATAAAATAATGTTAAATGATATTGTGATAAAATTCCATTACATGGTGAAAAATATATTCAAACAAAATAAAACTCGAGAAACCTGCAAACTTAACAATCAATATTGATGTTGCTGCTAGATCTGAATACATAAATGAACTAAAAATCATGAACAACAAACTAAGTGAATCTCATAATCAAAACAAAATATGGTATGTATATTCTTCATAAAAACGTGATGTTTATGATGGCAAGCAGATTTCCTGCATTTGATCCCACATCAAGGCTATATTTCTTCCAGCAAAAAAATACAAAATAAATTGCACATAAAATTTATTTTCCATAAAATTACCTTTGGATCAGTGCCTAGTCCTGCATGAAATAACCTTCTAGGAATAATTCACCACAAATTGAGTAGGAAAACCAATAAAGATAATTGTGTTTCCCTGAGAGTTACATCCTCTCCTTAAATTAAAATTCCTTAGGAAAGGGGCACCTAGTCTAAGCCTAATCTAAAACATCAAAAACACTTTTCCTAAATATCTCACTCTAACTCTGTTCTGAACTCAAATTGTTAAATTTATAATAGGAATTATACTAGGGGAAAACTGAATCTGGCATGTCACTATGTTAGGCATGCATGCACCCTCTAAATCTCCCCTTTACTTCCCTTTTCCTATAACATTGTTGTCATTCTTCTTTTGTAACATAATCCAAACTCTTGTTGTCGGTGTGCCTTAGCTGCTAAAGATGAACAATGTTGGAGCAAGAAGGTAATTGAGCTATAATGTTTTATAAGGTTGAATTTTTCTATTCCAAAGCATGAATTACTGGATTTTTTAGGGCTAGAATCTATGGGCTTTCAAGTGCATGCATTGGAGAGATGAGAGGCATGGTTTTGTAGGTATTATAAGGCACAAATTCATGGATTGTTTTAGGTTTGAGTCTTGTAATTCCAAGGCATGAATTGGAGTGATAAGAGGGAATGAATTTTTGGATGTTCTAAGGCACAAATTCATGGGAATTATCTACAACTGAATATTTTAATTTCAAGACATGAATTCATGGAAGCACGAGTTTAAGTGACACAAAGTCTCAAATTACCAGTTGTGAGAGACCCTTGTTGGGACATTCAAATGTTCCCTTCCCTTTTAAGGAGATTTTTTATTCTCCTTGATAGGTGGTAATGTTTTGGGAATGTTCCTAAAATGGTTCTAGATCTAATTAGTAACATTAGGAATGTACTCAAAAGTCCTCATGTCATTTATTCCATATTTGGTAGTTTTTGCTCCCATCCCATTTCTAAAAATACCTTTGATCAATCAGTTAACAATGTTCTTGATGAAATTCCTAATCCCAACATATTTGCGGTGTTTTTCTCCCTTCTTTAGGTTCCCTGGAATGGGGGAACCCTAGGTATGGGTCCCCATGCACTTGGAGCATTTCATGGGTTGCATTGTTAATCTTCTTTCTATTAAGAACAATATTGTTTCGTTTATCTTCACCTATCCATCCTTGTTTTTCATCTTTCATGCCACTTGTCTCACGATGTTTGATAATCTTTTTATGTTGAACCGGGGGTTGTAATGGTTAGTCCCTTTCATTTCACTTTTCAACTTAATGTATAGATGACATGCATACAAATATATATTATATAAATGGCATCTATTTTTCATTTTTTAGTCTTTGTAAAATGGTACATCATAACATATTTAATCTCATTTATGTTATTTGATTCTCCATGAATATGATCCATAACAAAATTAAGATGCACCTAGGTAAGGTTGTAAGGTTTTATGTATCTAGCTTGATTGTTAGTGTTCGTGTCTATGTAATTGTACATTTTATGGTGTTTTCCAATTAAATTATTTTCGAGTGTTTGCAATGAGTCAATAGTGATGTTGTGGTTGTAGTGGTCGATGAAAAACTATTAAAACCAAATTCATGAAGAAATTGAAATACTTTAATAAGTTTATACTTTTGTTTCATCCCAATATTAAATGCATTCAAAGTATATTAGATGGACAACATGGTTGCGGCTTTATCGTAGGAAATATATCATAGTTGTGATGCCTTATGGAAGAATCATTTGCTTCATTTTCCACATGTTTGGCACTAGAGATAACCCAAAACATCCTCTCCTTGTCTCATATAACAACTAGATAAAATATTTCACATAAATTGTCATAATTTCAAAATACTTGCAATTTGTTTTTTTCTCTAAGGCAAGATGCATGAAGTCATTAACTTTAAATTCTCTTTGGAAAATGGCTAGATATTAAACTTTCTACAACATCCATTGTGTTGAAATTTGGTACCAGAGGACAGGTGGTTCCCTAAGGCTTTGATCTTTGGCCTAGGGAAAAGTGTCCAAAAGAATTTAATTTTTCTCCTAAAGTAACTTTATAATTTTTATAAAGTTAAATCTAATTTAAAACTGACTTTAAGTGATAAAGTTACTAAAGTCTAATTTTAAAGTGACTTTAATAAAGTTAATGTAAAATTAGAAAGGAAAAGTGACTTTGGAAATAAATGACTAAGTGGGTCTTTATTAAAGTGGGGTGAGTTAAAAAATAAAAAGTGAGATTTTAAATGAGCATTTAATTTCAGCCCTAGATCTCAATCTATTTCATCCATTGGATTTAGAGGTTACCCAAAAGTCACTTAGGATTAGATTAAAGGAAGAAAAAGAGGCAAGAGGTCATTCATTCTTTCATGAGCAGATTGAGAGAAGGAGAGCAAGAGAGCAAGGGAGATTTCTGGACAAGGAGGAGAAGGAGACAACAGCTTGGCACACATTCCAAGGCAGTAGTTGAACAAATTTGTACAACAGATTCAGCACACAGTGAAAGGCTGATTTTCGCACGATTTTCTAGAAATCCGTATAGCTGGTTTGCACAGAAATCGAGGAGCAGTTTGCTTTTTTTTTTTTATTTTATTTTTATTTTTATTTTTTTTTTCTGCATGAAAATCGAGGTCCGTACAATGCATTTATTGCAGTCAGTACAACGCATTTAATGCAAGTCGTACAGTAGCATTTAAGGCTGAAAGTGGGCACGAAAATCAAGGAGGTCGTACAACATTTATTGTTGTCCTGTTTGCTGTAATTTCCAGTTTGTTGTGAGGCATGGAAAAGAGATAAGTTGTAAATTTGCTTGCTGATTTTTGCTGAATATTTCTCACTGTAAAAAAGACATTTTCAAAAATAAAGAAGAGCTCTCAAACTGGTTTTCCCCAAGAGTTGTAGGGGGTTTTTCCAGGGTCACATTGACCAAAAATCACTGTGTTCAAATGTGTTAAATGACTGTTTGTACCTGCTGATTTTTATTTCTGCATTTTCTAGCATTCTGTAAAATTTCCAGAATTTGTGTTTTCAGCAAAAAATTATTTTTTTAGCTGTTGAATGTATGGATATGGGAAAGGGAATTTAACTATATGGGTGAAATAAGGTGAAACTGAAAACCGGGATAGGAAATGAGAAATTTCTACATGGTATATCAGAGCTTGAGTGCTAAAGTGCAGTTTGGGACAGCAAGGAGGAAAATTACAGCCTGCTGATTTTTCACTTAGAAAATTCCAACAAGCTGATTTTTCACAAACAACGGTTCTATCTTTACTACAACAGTGTTATTTTTCAGTTTTAGGACAATAGGATGTCATTGGGATTGAGGGTGGAGGATAGGCTGGATGGGCATGCAAATTACAACGTTTGGAAGGAGAGAATGCAGAGTGTCTTTGAGGAGGCAGAAGTCTGGGATATCATGGTGTATACCACACAGAACCATGTTGTTGTGCCTACTGATGCTACTCAGTTGGCTGAGTATAATAAAAAGAACAACAAGGGTAAGAGGTTGATTCTAGAAGGAGTCAAAGACCATTGCATTCCTCATGTGAGAGGAAAGAGCAATGCCCATGAGATGTAGACAACATTGTTCAATCTCTACTAGAGTACCAATGAGAACCGGAAAATGGTCTTGAAGGAGAATTTGAAGAACATTAAGATGGGTAATGATAGTGTAGCTGGATATCTCACAAATATTACTAATGTGAGAGATGAGTTGGCAGCAATTGGAGAGGCCATTCCGGCCACTGAGTTGGTGCAGATTGCAGTGAATGACCTCCCCTGTTCATGGATGAACTTTGCTGATGGGGTTTGTGCACGTGAGACCTTTCCCACATGGGAGAGGTATTGGGATGATTGCATTTAGACAAAGATCAGGAAAGGTCAACTTGGGGCAGCCAAGCCAGTTGAGCAGGATGAAGATGTAGCATTGTCAACAGGAGGCAAGAAAGGCAAAGGGAAGAAGTAGGCTTCCACAAGCAATGGTGGGGGCAAAGGAAAATGTAAAGGTAAACAAGGTAACACACAGAAGGACTATTCCAAGGTGAAGTGTTGGAATTGTCAAAAGATAGAATACTATGTAGTTGTGTGTCCGGAGAAGAAGAAGAAGAAGGGGAAGAACCAGAGTGTGGCAGCTTCAGCAGAGGTTGAGGAATTTGCAGTTCGTTTTGACCGGGAGTTTGGGTTCACTGCGTATGAGTCCTCTAGTGCAGGATCACCTGCCACATAGGTTTAGAGGGAGCATGCTTTTCCCTCAATTAGCGGATCATCTTCAGGTATCTAGTATGTGGACAGTGGGGTTTGTATTGGTGCTTGACTCAATCTATTATGGTGGGAACTTGGGAAACTCAATTAATCTCGTTCGGTGGAAACATGGTCTCAATGGGTGTGATGTTATTGCTCACATAGTCGTTCATTGCACATAGTCGTTGTATTCGCCCCTAGCCTCACGAGCCCCACTCTGGCTCAGCCGCACCTTCTCGAACAGGCTAATTCGGTTCAGGTGCGAGCTACCTAAGGAGATATTATAGCGATATCGTGGCTAGAGCAATAGGGAATAGAGGAGCCTCTCTATCTAGTAAGAAATGAAATAATAAGGGGGGCTTCGGTGGAGTGGAGGAGATGATTAGGACAACGAACTCGAAACGCGGAGTCTGTGAGTACTTCTCTGAGCTTTTAGAGAGTGAAACTGATATAGAGGTAGTACTCGGTGATGACAGAGTTGTTAGAGCAGTTGGGGTGGGGACACTGACATTTCAGAGGGAGTCCAAACCTCCCTTGAAGGTGACAAATGTTCTTTATGTGCTAGGGATGAGGAAGAACCTCATATCCATCTCAGCTTTGGAGGATAGAGGGTATGAGGTACTGTTCAGGGGAGGACAGGTGGTGATGTATCCCAGGGGCACTCCAGCAGATTCAGCTAGAGTGATAGGTGTACGCCATACAAAGGTGTACAAGTTTGCATTCCAGTCCCTTGTGGCATTGAGCAGTAGTACCGATAGTAGAGCTAGCAGTTCTTAGCTATGTGAGATTTGGCACCGCAGGATGGGACATATGTATCATGGAGCCTTGAGGACCTTGCCGGAGATCACTATAGGTGTGCCAGATTTCAATACTAATCACTTTGATACTTGCAGAGGATGTTCGATGGGCAAGTTTGCCAAATCCCCTTTTCCCAGCAGTGACAGCAGAGCGACTGGGATAATTGATTTGATTCATTCTGATGTGAGCGGTCGGATGTCTCATGTTTCCTTGATTGGATATGAGTACTATGTTTTATTCATTGATGATCACTCCAGGAGGACCTAGATTTATTTCTTGAAGACCAAGAGTTAGGTCTTCAAGCGGTTTCAGGAGTTTAGAGCTCTTGTGGAGACACAGACAGGTCGGAAGATCAAGTCCTTGAGGTTGGACAATGGGGGAGAGTACACCCTTGGAGAGTTTGTTGATTATTGTGTGGAGGCAGGAATTAGGATGGAGTTCACTGTTCCTTACAACCCCCAGCAGAACGGCGTTGTGGAGAGGACGAGCAGATCCATCGTAGGCGCTGCCAAAGCCATGTTACATGATCAGGGGTTGCCATTGTTCTTGTGGGCAGAGGCCTGCAACACAGCTGTTTACTTGCAGAATAGGAGTCCGCATCGTGCCTTGGGGAACATGACTCCGAAGGAGGCTTTCTCTGGGAAGAAGCTTGATATTGGTCATCTTCGTATCTTTGGATGCATTACATACTCCTACATACCCAAGGAGAAGAGGACCAAACTAGAGCCCACCGCAGAGAAGGGTATCTTTGTGGGCTACAGTGAGACCTCAAAGGCCTTTCAGATTTACATTCCTGCACAGAGGAGAGTTGTTGTTAGGCGGGATGTGAAGTTCGAGGAGGATAGGGCCTTTAGGAGGTCATGGGAGTTAGAGTATCTAAATCAGCCAGACCCTCAATAGCAGTTGAGTCAGTCGCAAGGATCCAATGGGCAGGGATCAAGAGGATTACAAGGTACATCTATGAGGATGTCAGGTCCGTCAATGAGCAGTGGCTCGCCGAGACAAAGCGGTGGTGCTCTGAGCAGTTCACAGAGCAGTTCACTAGGGAGTCCACTTATGGACAGTTCACACGGTACCTCAGCTTCTACAGGTTCAGGTGCAGGCAGGAGGACAGCAGACAGGCAGTCAAGAGTTCAGGCTACTAATGGTGATGAGGAGGAGGAGTTTCATTCTCCCATGGGAGAAGCATACTCAGGGAAGAGGAAGCCCAAGTGGCTTCAAGACACCTTGAGAGATGCCACATCTGTTGCTGAGCCGAAGAGGCTAGTCAGAGAGAGTAGACCACTTGAGAGGTTTTGTAGCTATATGGCAATGGCTACCAGCATCCTTGACTCTGAGCCTTCTAGCTATGAGGAGGTAGCTAGCCAGCAGGTCTGGAGAGAGGCCATGTAGGAGGAGTATTCTTCTATCATGAAGAATTATGTTTGGGAGGTGGTGCCGAGGCCTAAGGGAAAATCTGTGGTTACTTCTAGATGGCTTTACAAGGTAAAGCATGCTGCAAATGGCAGCATTAAGAAATTCAAAGCGAGGTTTGTGGCTATAGGGTTCCCCCAGGTAGAGGGAGTTGATTATGAGGAGACCTTCGCTCCCATGGCTCGATATACTTCGATCCGCTCCATTATATCGATAACAGGAGAGATGGGTTGGAAGATCCACTAGATGGATGTGAAGACTGCATTTCTCAATGGCTTCATATAGGAGGAGGTGTACATTGCATAGCCACGGGGCTTTAAGGTGCATGGGAAGGAGTCTCATGTGTGTAGACTGAAGAAGGCCCTTTATGGCCTGAAGCAAGCTCCCAGAGCTTGGTACTCCAGGATAGATACATATTTGCAGGTGATGGGTTTCATAAAGAGTGAGGTAGATCCGAACCTTTACTTTATTGTGATAGGTGAGGAGCCTCTCATTCTGGTGCTATATGTGGATGACTTGATCATTACAGGTGCAGAGAGACTCATAGAGCACTGCAAGAGAGATCTTGCGGCGAAGTTTGAGATGAAGGACATCGGCTTGATGCATTACTTTTTGGGTTTGAAGGTGTGGCAGGAAGAGGGGCATTTCTTCCTGGGGCAGTGGAAGTATATTGTGGACATCCTTAACAGATTTCACATGGAGGATTATAGACCCATGTCGACACTGATGATCACCAACTGGAAGAAGCTTCATGCTTCAGATTCTGAGTTGGTGGATCCCACATTGTACAGGCAGCTAATTGGTTCCTTGATGTATTTGGTCAACATTAGACCAGATATTTGTTTTGTAGTCAACACGATGAGTCAGTTTATGTGTGAGCCTAGGAAGGTTCACTGGGTGGCTGTAAAACACATTTTGCGGTACTTGCAGGGGATAGTGGATTATGGTCTGGACTACAAGCAGGGGGATGGAGTGAGGTTGGCAAGTTATACTGATTCTGATTGGGTAGGTTGTGCTTCTGATAGGAAGAGCACTTTAGGGTGTTGTTTTGGGTTGAGTTCAACAGTAGTGTCATGGTTCAGCCAGAAGCAACAGTCAGTAGCATTGAGTTCAGCGGAAGCAGAGTATATGGTAGCCAGTCTAGCTAGTTGTGAGGCCATCTGGCTTTGCAAGATGTTGTTTGGCTTATTTGGTCAGCCGTTGAGACCTTCAGTGATTTACTGTGATAATCAGAGTTGCATTAAACTCACGGAGAATCCAGTATTTCATGACAGGTCAAAGCATATCGGGATCAAATATCATTTCATCAGAGACTATGTTCAGAAGGGAGCTGTGAAGCTTGAGTATATTTCCACTGATGAGCAGGTAGCAGACATTCTACCAAAGCCTTACCACGGGGCAAGCATGTTTACTTCAGAGACAAGATGGGTGTGGTGAGGAACACCTTCCTCGGTAAGAGGGAGTGTTGAAATTTGGTACCGGAGGACAGGTGGTTCCCTAAGGCTTTGATCTTTGGCCTAGGGAAAAGTGTCCAAAAGAATTTAATTTTTCTCCTAAAGTAACTTTATAATTTTTATAAATTTAAATCTAATTTAAAAGTGACTTTAAGTGATAAAGTTACTAAAATCTAATTTTAAAGTGACTTTAATAAAGTTAATGTAAAATTAGAAAGGAAAATTGACTTTGGAAATAAATGACTAAGTGGGCCTTTATTAAAGTGGGGTGAGTTAAAAAATAAAAAGTGAGATTTAAATGAGCATTTAATCTCAACCCTAGATCTCAATCTATTTCAGCCATTGGATTGAGAGGTTACCCAAAAGTCACTTAGGATTAGATTAAAGAAGGAAAAGGAGGCAAGAGGTCATTCATTCTTTCATGATCAGGTTGAGAGAAGGAGAGCAAGAGAGTAAGGGAGATTTCTGGACAAGGAGGAGAAGGAGACAGCAGATTGGCACACATTTCAAGGCAGCAGTTGAGCAGATTTGTACAGTAGATTCAGCACACAGTGAAAGGCTGATTTTGGCACGATTTTCTAGAAATTCGTACAATTGGTTTGCACAGAAATCGAGGAGTGGTTTACACAGAAATCGAGGAGAAGTTTGCTATTTTTCTGCATGCAAATCGAGGTCCGTACAACACATCTAATGCAGTCCGTACAATGCATTTAATGCAGGTCGTACAACAGCATTTAAGGCTAAAAGTGGGCACAAAAATCAAGGAGGCCGTACAACATTTATTGTTGTCCCGTTTGCTATAATTTCCAGTTTGTTGTGAGGCACGGAAAAGAGATAAGTTGTAAATTTGCTTGCTGATTTTTGCTGAATATTTCTCACTGTAAAAAAGACATTTTCAGAAATAAATAGAAGCTCTCGAACTGGTTTTCCCCAAGAGCTGTAGGGGGTTTTTCCAGGGTCACATTGACCAAAAATCATTGTGTTCAAATGTGTTAAATGACTGTTTGTACCTGCTGATTTTCATTTCTGCATTTTCCAGCATTCTGTAAAATTTCCAGAATTTGTGCTTTCAATAGTTTTTTTTTTTTTTTTTTTTTTTTTTTTTTTTTTTAATTTAATTAATTAATTAATTAATTAATTTATAAGTTGTTGAATGTATGGATATGGGAAAGGGCATTTAACTATATGGGAGAAATAAGGTGAAACTAAAAACCGAGGTGGGAAATGAGAAATTTCTACACATTGTCACCATATAGAGTCACATAAGAGAACTATCAATAAATTTGAAGAGAAGATTTTTTAATATAATTTAAAGCATAAATACTCCTTGTGATTCTAGGGATTTCAAATAAGCACTATTGGTTTTATGGGAACATCCATGACTACTGAAATACATTGAGTGGTCATCCTTTTAAAGCAAAATATGTGTTTATTTTTTGTTCAAGATATGTCAAGCCTATGTTTCTAACAATAGTTCATTATCCTTTTCATAAAATTTAATATGAAACATAATTTTATTGGAAAGGAAAAGATTTATGAAATAATTACATAAATCATTTCAACCATGGTTCATGTGTTGACATGGATTAGATTATACAGATCACTAAGGGATGTTGATATATATTATATATATATATATATATATATTATATTATATATATATAATTAAATTTACAAAATAAAATGCACATCCATGCCCTAAACATGCTCATAACCATATTAATAAGAAAATGGATTGACATGAAAGTTGTAAAAGTTGGTTATCAATAATGAAATTTGCTTCAATCCTTGTTGAAGCTAATCCTTGGAAAAATCACTTATTATTTTGGTTTTTCCATTATTTAATAACTTTCCCATTCCAGAATAACATCATGTAATATGAATCAACTCTTAATAAACCATGTTCATGCCGAACAATATTTTCATGGAAAATATGAATATTGTATGTATTGTGGCTTGTACAAACTATTGGGATTCATTATGGTACAAAAGGTAAATTGTACAACCCTGTAACAAAGTCTTCCACTAAGTTGATAGGGATAGATTGTTCCTTTTCCATAAAAAAAACTTGAATTTTGTACTAATCTAACCTTTGTTTTAATTTATCCTTTGATAACATAAAATGCTATTTTCTTCTACTAAATATTTTCCTTTATTTATGTTTTCATTGTCATACAAAACTATGAACAATGAAGAAGATGAATATGTATCAAATTTTATGTCAGTTAATTATAAATTCACCACAATAGAAAATTGTATTATTTACATATAGAATAAGGTTCATATTACAAATGGACCCATCATCCACTTGTTTTATGAGGCCTTGCAAATTTATGATGAATTCAATCATCCAAGAGTGTCTACATGTTTGTGATAGGGAGATCGGTAGAAAACTCAGGAGAGAATGGCTTAAGAGGCAAATGGAAAATTCATTTAAAGTTGATCTTAATTGGTGTTCTATATGTCATTAATTTAGTTGTAATTTAGAATAGGTTATATTATGTTTTTGATATAAGGAAGCATTACAATGGCCTAAAAATATGTCTATCTTTCCTTTGTATTCTACATGTAGTATCATAATTCTCTTTTCCTTTTTGTTAACATGCTTATAAATATGTTTTAGTAACAAAAATACACTTGTCGTTGTCAATATTTTTAAGGCCCTACCCATCATATTCCTTAGGAATTGCAACATTTTTCCATTTTACCCATTCCCATGCCTCTAAACCACAACCTTTTTTGCCACGATATTATAAATACTATTATTTTTTTGTAATCTTGGTATCCATTTTTTTTAGTTTACATGTCCATTATTCACCCCACTATGGGGGTAGGGGTAGCAAAAGATTCAAACCCAACATCTCTAGTTTGGTGAGACTTCATTCCACAACCTTTGCCACTTGAGCTACCCCAGGCGGACTAATCTTATAAGTATTATTACACAAAGAAATGGACCTTAATTCCTCAGAGGAAGAATGATCATCATATTTAGGATTAGGGCTATAAAACTGGCATTGAAAGAACCAATTCTCCCAGATTCATCAAATCCTCCTCAGTGAGATCATAAAAACCTTAGAAAACTCAATAGGCTAGCCATCAAGTCATAGGTTCTTAATCTTTTGAAAAGTATGAAGAAATATTTGTGGTTCCTCTTTTGAACCATTTCTCACCATCATACTTTTTGTCCTTGTGATTGATCACCCTTTGGATTAAACATGGTGACTTTTTAATTTCTACACTAGATTTCCAATGTATCAATCTACCAAAATTTCCCATTAATATAACATTGTCCTTTTCATTCACAAAGATGAGAAATGAAGTTACTATCACATATGCTATAGTTACCTTGGAAGTAATTCTATGTTAGTAAAATATCATGTCATCAAATAGATATGTAAAGGGTGTTAATGTTTTTATGGAATAGTTATTTTCTGAATTCATTTTTTACATTGCCATTGCATTTTTTATTGCTTTAGCAAGTGAACAAGAATTTTTTGGCAATTTCTTTGTAATTGATATGAGTTTTTTTTATTGGTTTTGAAGGAAAATACTATGATATCTAGTATGGAAGTGGTGCAATCTCTAGATATTTGTTTGAAAATTATGTCATAGTAGGGGACCTTGTTGTGAAAGACCATGGTAGAAAATTTACTCTTTAAAAAATATCTAGCAAGTTTAGGAATTTTCTATATCACTAGAGTATTTTGAAAGTTATATTTTCATTTTTGTGGCATAAGTTTTTAGTGAGAAAACACATGAGTCAAGTCTAACATTCTTACTTGCCAAGTTTGATGGTCTTCTTGCTAATCCCTTTTTGAAAATGCACTCTTTCATGTATTCCTTTTAGAACAATTTGAATCATGAACATATTTAATTAGGGCCTAACATTAACTTTATAAAACTTTCAGTTGTACTTGGGGGAGATGATTTGAACAATAATTCCCTAATATGATAATAACTTGAAAATTACAATTTGAATGTGTGATCCGTGATTTAACCCTTGACACAAGACTCCTACTGATTTATAACATTGATCAATGCTATCTCAAAACACCTTAACTCTACTCTCAATATGGTCACATTCTTATTGTATAATTTTCCATAGTTAAGAAGATGTGTGAAGACTTCAAAGGGTAGCTTTAAAAATACATGCATGGACCATGTGCCCAACTACACCACAATATTTTCCAATGTAATGGAATTCATATGAGGATGGAAGCTCCTTACAAGAAAACCATTCACACTTCTTAGGAAGCATGAAGCTCATTTTGAGATCTCATCATGTAATAACATAACATTGTATGCATGTTTATTAGCATCTTGGCTATAGCAATAGTCTTCATCATCCATATGATTCCAGCCACTTTGGTTTTCCATAATGCCAGAACATCTCTTTAGAGATCTAGTTTTCTTCCTTTATTAGTGCACTCACAACCACGACATTTCATCTTATTGGTTGCATCTCTTTCCAACAAGAAGCAACAAATTATACCAGATCCACTTTGTCAAAATAGAGACATCATCAAGATATTTATTAATAGCATTTATTATATATTTATTTTGAATCAGGGTTGTGAAAATGGATGCACATCCTCTTATAACACACCAAGTAATTTAGAAAAGAAATTAATTGCATTATTTTAAGGAAGCTAGCTAACTTATACTTTTAAGTGCTTACTATTATCATTGTCCTTAAAGTATCCATGGTAGCCCAAACATCCTTTCCTTCATGGATAAAGTGGAAGCATCTTGAAATCTGATAGGCTAGTTAAATCCCTAATATTTCCATGCCTAATTGCATAAATATTTTTTATGCTTCTACCCCTTGAAGACTATTAGACTAGTTAAATATCCAATGTTTTCATGTACAACTATTTTTTATATAAATCCCTATGTAGCATCTACCCCAAACACAATGGGATCCCTTTTATAGCCCACACATTAACCTATTCAAATAGCAAATCCCAAAATATCATAGTTGTCATTTAATAGTATTGTTGATAGTGCTGGACCTGCCAAAATGTAAAAGGGGTTCTCCCCAGTAAGAAGTCCCAATTAGATCTCAAACCGTTTGGTGTAGGAGTTCCAGCAGTGGGTCATAAGGTAATTCCTTGACCACAGGGTCGCACATAGGCAAGTAGAATAAATCTATCAATAGCAAGGGTGTGACTGATGTAGTGAGCCAAGGAAGGTGTATGAGAGGTTTCAAAACTTCGAAGGGGGAAGGAGGTGAAGGTGAGTTCCAGGTTGAAAGGGATTAGTCCCAACTCATCTAGGAACACACAACACAAAGGACATGCACAACTTTCGACATAGTAGTCCACTCGAATGCAGCAGTCACATCATACAAGGTAAGATAACACATAAAACACTCATGGATTAGTCTAATATGAGTGTGATAGTTGTTATATCAAGGTTCAAGTGAAAGGCCTATCTGATGTTTGACAGAGCAGTCGACACGGACAGTGACAACATTAAAAACATATGCAACACATTAACAACAAGATTCATATAATTGCATGTGAATCAGTTCATACAAAAGTACATAAGTTAAACAACACATATCATTAAAGAAACCAGAGTAGTCCAACTACAATAACAACATATGCATGAAAATGTGTTGGCTCTTATTATATAAAGAAGTGTATGTCACAATCATACAATACATCCATGTAAACTTGCTAGCCCCAACAGTGGAACATTATAGCCATATCTTCCTACTCCTCCAAAGAGATTTACTAGTTCTATGCTGTGGAGAAGCCAAGGTGCATCACAATACTGTCCAAGCCTTCTTCAAATAGTCTTAGTAGAAGCTTGGCTGACCAAAATCCAATACAATGAGTTATGAGGGACTATTTATAGAAAAGGGTGGGGTGACCCTTAACATTCCCCTTTGTGATAGTTCAACTACCCTCATGACGCTTCACCTACTCTATGAATGTTACATCCAACCATTGATACTTGGCTTATACTTGACATGACTCAACATTACAATGCACATGTACTCATGTGAGACAACATGGCTTGAGCAAGAAACCACTGGCACTTGGTCTGCTATGATGAGACCAACTCTTTGACATGCTTGTGATGGTGAAGGTGGTGAACTGATGCCAAGCTTGGTCATCTGTGATGGTGTGCATGCACCTCATGGTGACATCTTGCTGAAGTGAACTCTACCTTCGTTGCAACCAGTGCATTGGTTTGGCCCCTTCATCCAACTCATCTGCTAACATGCACATGATCTTCTTAAGTATGATTGAATCAACAACACACTGATGCATAGTGTCCATGTTGATCTTCAAGTGTGTGCTGGTGGTCATGCGCATCAACTTGCCAAAGTAAATTATATGAGAATGGGGCTCTTAGGCTTCTTGTCTAGCTTACAAGAACCTCTCCCACTTCCAAATCTTGAATTTTCCCAAGTCTATTTGATTAACCAATGCGGAATTAAGAAATGCTTGAAAATATAGGTGTATGCTTGTAGTTGTTTCAGTTGATTATTTGCTTTAAAATATGTTGTTTTTGATGATATGTAAATGTGCTTAAACTGATATATAAATGCATATAATAGTGAATAATGCAGCAGTAAAAAAAAACATATAAGATAGAAAATTAATTAGGAGTTCACCCACAACTCTTGGGCTACATCTCCGTGAGCTCTAGTTAATTCAACTGGGCTCTCTAGGATTATGGTATAGGTATTTTTTTAACAAGTCTTTGACTCAACTCCTACTGTTTACACAGAAACAATGGGTTCAGACACCATTTTATCCCCTGGCTCTTGAAGCTCTGGCTCTTAGATCTTTGTTCTAGCTCTTGGCTTTGACTCTGGCTCTTTGGCTCTAGTTCTGGCTCGTGGATCTTACTCTTGGCTCTTTGGATATAGCTCTTGGATCTTGGCTCTTTGGCTCTAGCTTCTTTCTGCCTTCTGCAACCTTCAACTCTCTAGCTTTTCACTTGAACTTCAAGTGACCCCAAAGGCTCCCTCAACTGCTCTGTGCAGTAACTCTTCAGCTTTGCAACTGCTTTCAGCATCCCGCTTCTAGCTTCTGCTTGCTCTCAATTGAGCTCTCTGCAGCTATCACTCTCTAGCTCTCTATAGCTATCACTCTCTGTAGCTATCGTCTCTCTGCACTCTTCGACCTTCAAGATCTAGGGCTCTTGTCGCTTCGCTTGTTATTCCTTCCTCATCCTGATGACACATCCTCTGCAATCGCCCCAACCTCTGGTGGCTTCTGCTTCTACTTGGCTCTCTACAGCTAGCGATGTGACAACGTGAGCTCTCGCTCTCCACTTTCGGTCCAACACTTTGGCTGTTACATTTTTGTCAGTCTCCTTTTTCTCTACACTGCTGGCTCTCAGCCTTTGAGCAATCCTCCCGGCTCTGCGGCTCCCTTTCCATTCCTCTTCTTGCAATCATGAGGAAGCATTCTTTTTGGCACCTCTATGGATTTCTAAGCTTCATAATGCACAGGTGTAATGGTAGTTTCCAATGGAAAGGGACCAGCACATGGGAAACTGGTCGTTTTTTCCTTCCTATTCTGGTTCACTTGAATCCCTTCTTTGAGTGTTAGCAATCATTTCTAAATTATCTTAGGGATGGATGCCAAATATACCGTAACGGAAGGGGCAATCGATTCTTTCAATCCTTTGAAACAGTTGTTTTCTATTAACACAGGAAAATGTTGCAAAACATAGAAGAATCCATAGAACATTGTTCATCCAAACTTGAAATTTTAATAACCCTGCTTTACAGCGCTATCGAGTCCGCCTGGGAGTCGCTATCGCATATCGCAATTGGCTTGTCCATAGGTTTCCCCTTTGTATTTTTAAAATACATTAATACATGGAAAATAACGCAAAAATGCCATCGAACAGACTTCAAAATATATTAAATTTGGCTTATAGCCCCATCGGGTCTGGCCATTGCATCGGGCATATATATATAACATATGGTCGTTCCTCTATAATGCTCCGATTGTGATCCGTTGATTTCAGCGATTGCACCATCACATATCGCATGGGTCTAAGGCCTAGTGCTCTGCTCTTCTAATCATCTGATCGCCAATCGCATCGTCGTATCGCTATCGCACATGTAAATGACCCAGGGTCCTTTCAATGTTCAATGGAACATTACGATTGTGATATTGTGGCGATCACCACAATATCACAATCGCTTGAGGCTTAAGGTCCAGCCCAACGTCGTTGTTCTACTGCGATGCGATGAAGCCATCTCCACTGTCGATCTAACGGCCCATGTGCAATTGCACTTCCCTTTGAAGGCCAAGGTCTGATAACACTTTCGCTTGGCTTCTCCGATGTGTTTTCCTCTATGAGCCTTTTAGGCCATTTTTAATGGAATTTACCCCCTTTCAAAGGATAAAGGGAAACTTCTTCCTGTGATAACTTCTTCATCTGAAGTTTGTTTCCACTCATTCAAGTTGCGTTGGATTTAGAATGAAGAGATCTCTGCAATGAGACTATTTCTGAGAGTAGCCTATGATTTTCATTTTCCTCTAATTTACAAAGGATTTGTTCCATTTGGCACCTTTCACCTCTTGCATGAAGTCTTTTAGACTTAGAGGTTTATCCAAGATCCATTTTTGGATCAGTAAATGTTCAGCCCCAGATGGGCTTGCTTCTTGTCTTCACCTTGGTGAGTGCGTTGAATGGGTTGGATTGCATGCAGGCACTCAACAACATGCATGTTGTTGAATCCCTTGCATGCAATCAATAACATTCCTCAGCATGTCTTCTCTGTGTCAGCTTTTGCGATGGATTCTTAGCTTGTACGGGCGTAGTTTCATCCGTGAGCACATGTTGTGCCCAATGTTGTTCTTGTTCCCATTGTAACTCACTCGTCTGTCTATGAAAATTCATGTTCTTCTTGAGTTGCTGCCTCAACACATGCAACTCCTTCTTTGTTCCCTCTTCTTCCTTCACATGATCTTCATGTCACATCATCACTTCATAACCAGAGTCTCCAAAGTTTCTTTCATCATTAATGGACCTGCTTGAGCTTTCAACCTCGTTCCACCTCCATGTTGTTAACAACCTGTTGTGGCCACCAACAACCCCCCTTTTTTTTGTTTAGTGTTATTACTAATACTAAATAAAAGGGGACCCTTAGTCAAAAAATTTCAAAAAAATAAATTAGTGATTGTATTTCCTTTTTAAAAAAACTTATTATTATAAACTTAAGAAAAGACCCTTGCGAAATCTAAAAACTTAAGTTTTGTGATGAAGGAAGGTAAAATCACTCCTTAAAGGATATCGCATCGCAAAAAAAGACAACAGCATGCCTCCTTACGAGCTAAAATTTAAAACCATGAGAATGTAATGCGAAATTGCATAAAGATAAAACATATATCGCATCGCAGATCTTAAAATCATACTTACGATAAAAAAACTACAGAAAATGCCGATATGCGATAGCGCATATCGCAAAATCGCACCTTGCAAAGAAACTACTGAACACAAAATATGCACATCTTACAATCATGCGATATTGCGAAATTGCGATAATGCGGAAAAACAACCTTACGATAAGACAAAATAAAAATCATGCGATCTTGCGATATGTGATGTAACAAATCTGTGATATTGCAAAGCAAATCGCAAAATCATCCCGTCGCAAATTTGTCTGGTTCATTGTTCAAGAAAAAGTGTCAAACGAGACTGGTTATGTGCTTTAATGCTCATTAATGATATATAGTTTTGATTTTATCGAAGAGTCAGTTCGCGTAAGGTGGCATATTTTTACATGTCTTCTGCAGTCAAAAAAATCCCGTCATTATGTATTATCATTACTCTCACTTCACTTGTAACTATAGGAATGAAGGACAAAAGATTATACAAAGTAGTGTACAAGAAATTACTGTGAAGAATAGGCGAAGCTCTAGTATTTGAAGATAAAGAAATGGCACCCTTATACACATTCACCGCATGCAACAGAAACATAGTTGTAGATTTAGCTTGTTCAATTCTGCGTCGAATAACAACGAAACCCAGTCCGCCAAAAGAAAGCACGCAAGAGGCAGAAAACGCATCAAGGAAACCCAGATTGAAAAACAGAGGCAGTGTCCGATGCGCTAATCGCACATCACCAAGAAAAATCTCTCGAAGAGGATGACTCTAAAAAACAACATAAATTCTGCTGGAAAGATGGTGCCAACTCTAACAGTTTCCGTTTTCACAGGGCAACTAAAAGCTGAGGTAAACCAACCAATTTCGCTTAAGTAAATGCTGAATGCTTGTGATATAAAGGAAAAGATATAGAAATAGTTAGCTTTAGATTTAATTTTAGAAATAGTTTTATTTTATTTTGCATAGAAACAGGACGGTCATTTAAACCGTATCCTAAATTTTTGTAAATAAGTTATTTTTAGACATAGTTAGTAGTATTTAAACCCTTCTCATGCATTTAGAGAAGGGTTCATAAATTTATCAAAAACTTGTGCTCAGAACATGCACTTTTGCACCCTCCGAGGAGGTTTTGGTGAATGAATGGAATAGGGTTTATTGATTTTTGCATCTGATATCTGCTACTGATGTTGCACTTCTGTACTCTTAGTTGATGTCGGATTGAGAAGAGATAAATCGTTATCGCTTGAAGCTCATGAGTAGAACTAGTTATAAATGGTACTTCTATCTCTTAACTCTTTCTATCTCCTCTATTAGAGTGATATTTAAGCTTGGTTGTTTACATGTTAATGCTTGAATGCTTGAGTTATCATTTGGCGCTTTTGTACGGTGATAGCTATTTATTTATGCTTGATATGTGAACAACTTACTATGCGATATGCTTCTCACAACTGTTTCGTCTAACTTTTTATGCGAAGTAGTTCATATATATTGAATTATTTTCTTATAACAGTTGAATGATATTTATTACCAATTGTTATTTGAAATCATTTTAGATCGCATAACAGAAAAATCTTACCCCGGGTTAGTATAGATATTAGATGTCGTTGCTTTTTTAGATACAAATTAGATTAGAATTAGAAGTAGATTATCTCATTTAGAATCTTTTAAAGCCACAAACATCAATCAATATTACACACACACACAATTGGGAAACTGGTCCCATTATTCCCAATCGGACCCACCATACCAAACGGAAAAGGAGATGCCAACCAAGGTCCGGACCGGGTGGGTATCCCCCTTGTTGTAGACCTAATTTTCGGGCCTTCAACATATTTGGCGCTAGAAGGAGGGCCTGTAACTATGAATGGCAAGTAAGTCCAAATCAAAATACCATTTTGTGAGTAAATCGCGCTCACCATCTCCCCCGACTTCTCCACTTCATTTAGAATATTTAAATCCACAGTCAAAAGTCGTAGGATCAACAATCACTGCTATAAACCCTGATATTTCAGAACAATCTAATTTTGAACCTCCTGAAGTTGAATCTTTGATTCACAAACTTCAGCGATTTTCTATATCCCCTCAAAGGTCTGATAAATCTCAAGGCAGCGTGACTTCACAATATAACCCTGCTCATCCCTTAACCAGATTAAAAAGCGAAAAGCTTGGTGTTCAACCAATTGAATTACCTCTACCCACAAGGAAGAAAGCAAGGAAATCACCCAAAGGGTTCGATAGCAAGACTCTTTCACCATCATCATCCATCTCAATATCTTCACCGTGAGGTCAACCATCCACCGCACAACTTCAGACCATTGTTCACCAGCCTACTAGTACTTCTACATCTCCTTCCCAAACATTTGGAATCGTAATACCCTTAGTTCCTCAACATCAAGGATCATCTTTTGCATGTCCTTCCGTTAGTAGAATCAACGGTGGCTCAATCTCCATGGAATAACCCAGGGGTGGTCTTAATGCCTGCACCCTTGAGTCAGCTACCAGCCCATCCTGAAAAATGGCCGCCTAAATTCAATCCTGAAGAAGGCATGCTAGCGGAAGAGCATAATAATAACTTTATGTTATCCATAAATCTTAATGGAGTTACTAATGAAGATGCTATAGTTTGACTTTTTCCTTATACCCTTCAAGGAACAATTGGATCATGGTATTTTTCATTACCATCTGGATCTATCACTAGTTGGGATATCTTCAAGGAGCAATTCCTCATTAAATTTGGTGATGATAGGTCTACCGCGACGCTGATTAGTGACCTGTCAAACCTTAGAGCCCAGTCAAAAGAACTTATCAAAGACTTCAATTCGCAAAAGACTTCAACTCACGTTTCAATAAACTATTAAACAAAATTCCTACTGCTTCCAAGCCCAGTGAAGAAGTAAGAAGTGAATGGTACATTAATGCTTTACCATCAAATATAGCAATCTTCGTGGACAGGGCTAATAATACAACTTTAGATGAAAACATGAAAGAAGCAATAGCTGTAGAGAAACGAATTATAGCCCTTGAAAAGAAGACTGCGATCGAAGAACAAAAGTCTAAGAAGGTAACATTCAAAGAAGATCCCAAGAAAAAGCAATCGAAATATCCTTTTGATTTAGAAGGATTACAAAAGGTTTTGAAGACCATGTCTAACGAAATCGTTGACATTAAGAAACAAGTGGCAGAAAGTTCTTTAAAGAAGCCATACACAGCTTTTAAAAGAAATCCCTCGACTGATTCAAAGCCCCCCACCGCTATTACAAACGCTGAATCTGAGGAAGAAGAGGAAATCTCTACTAAAGAGCAAACTGATGAAGAAGAAGTTGTAGAGTTACAAGGAATGTGGGATTTCATCCTCCCACAAGAAGAGGATCAAGAAGCATTCCCGGTTAGTACACAAAGCAGAAATCAGCTTGATCCCGCCCAAACTACCCCTAAGCCAAAGAGCACAAGCTCGGCAACGAAGGATAAAGTCGCACCCAAGAAGACAACATCTAAAGCGACTCAAACCAGCCTAGTCCAAACAGATTCGTCTACTCCATCTAAAACGTTGATCGTTTATGATGAAATGGAGTACAATATTATAGAAGATATGAAGAAGACTCGGGCCAACATCACTCTTTACGAATTGAGAAAGTTAAAACACCAGCAAAAGATACTTTTGAAAGAATTACATGCTGTGCCAGTTGCACCTTTTCCTGCCGCTGTAATTTCTCAAGCTTCTCATGAAATGGGAAGACCTCCGACTAATGCGATTAACAAGATTGATCCAAATGACATCGCATTAATTGGAGGAAGATCAAGATCTCATACTCCCCCCTTCCTTCTTACCTATGAAATTTTTAATAAAAATGTGCATAATTGTTTATGGATTCTGGAGCTTCATCGAATATTTTATCAAAGTCAATATGTACAAAATTGAATGTTCAACCACAAAAAGCTGCCATGCGCATAGTCCAGCTAGATCAATCACAGGTCGAAGTAATTGGAGAATTGAATCAAGTTACCATAAGGCTGCCATCCAACCCAAAGGTATGTCAAGTTATCGGCATTTTAGTTGTTGATATTCCAGAATTTTATGGTCTAATTCTTAGAAGAGATTGGTCAGAAAAGCTTCGTGGATATTTTGCAGCTGATTGGTCGCACATGTGGCTCCCTTATAATGGTAAACCCAATCAAATAAAAGTTGAATGAGAAAGACATAAAAAATACATAGTAACGGAGCTAGAGGGAGAGAATGAGCCAGTAGCATATAACAACAACATTATTGGAAATTACTCAGTAGATTCTTTCCTAGGGAATTTCAATGCTCATACGTCATCTTATTTAGAACATTCTGTTTTGCCCCAAGTCGAAAACTTTTCCCAAACAGATAGATCTAGATGTATCATTTTTTTAGATTATCCTGTAAATAAATATTTGTTTTGCAAATTATTTTTTGATGGTTCTAAATCTAGTGAAGGAGCAGGAGCAGGATGCGTGCTAGTTAGTCTAGAAGGAGATAAAACTATGTTAACTTGCAGGCTTGAATTTGATTGCACCAACAATACCACTGAATATGAGGCTTTGGTCCAAGGGTTGTACAAAGCAATCAGATTAAACGTCAAATACCTTCAAGTTTTTGGAGATTCGGAAATTGTAGTTAGACAGGTACGTAATACTATACATTGTTTGACAGGTCATTTAAAACATTATCAATCTCTAGTTCAAGACCTGACTGAACACTTTATAGCATTTAATATCTCATCAATTCCTAGAATCGATAATGTAAGTGCAGACCTCCTAGCTAATGTAGCTTCCAAACTTATCCCTTAAGAAGATTTTAGCCCTGATAGATTTTCAATAGAATTAATCTTTCGACCTTCTATTCCTGACAACATCACAAATTGGAGAATTTTTAACGACGATCCTGACATCGTGAGTTTTCTCACATCTGAAGGATCCTATGCCAATCAAATAATCAACGAAGACCAACATGATCGACAATTGCAACAGGATAGCACTAACAACGCTATACCTAAGTCGGTAGTCAAATTAGAAGACCTTTATGATTTGAAAGATCGGTTTAAAAGATATACTAATTCAAAACTCCAAAGTTCAACTTTGAACTACGAATTAGTAAATCTGGGAACTGATACCAGACCACAAAACGTCAATCTAGGCCTTGGCCTAACTCCAGAAGAAAAATTAGCATATATCCGTCTTTTGAGACAATACAGAAATGTTTTTGCTTGGAACTATGATGAAATTAAAACATATGACACTTCTATCATCCAACATACTATTCCAATGATGGAAAATGCAAAACCAGTCCAACAGAAGTTGAGAAAAATTCATCCCAATTTAGAAAATCAGATTAAATCCAAACTCAACAAGTTATTGAAAGCCAAAATAATTTTCCCCATTCGACATTCCAAATGGGTCTCCAACATGGTCCCTATTAGAAAGAAAAACGGAGATATTAGAATCTGTAATGACTTTCGAAACCTTAATAAAGCTTACGAAAAGGATAATTTTCCTTTGCCTCTTATGGAACAAATCTTGCAGGCAGTCGTTAGGTCAGAATTAATGTCCTTTTTGGATGGATTCTCAGGATACAATCAAGTGTTGGTACACCCTGACGACCAATTAAAAACCGCATTCAGAACCAAATGGGGCACCTACGCATATCAAAAAATGCCTTTTGGCCTGATTAATGCGGGTGCCACTTTTTAGAGAGCCATGGACATTGCATTCAAAGGTTTAGTTAACAAGTCTATGGTAATTTATTTGGATGATATAACTATCTATTCCAAAAAACAAAGAAACCATCTCAGAGATTTGAAACAAATCTTCCAACATTGTCTTAGGGATGGAATTTCACTCAACCCTAAAAAGTCCTTTTTCACATTAAGTGAAGGAAAACTTCTAGGATTTGTTAGCACCTAAATCTGCCTTAGGCTGAAAGAAGGCAAAATTCAGGGTAACCACAAACCACGCTCAGTCTGGTAGCTAGCCCTACCAGAATAGGAGAGGGCTCTCTCCGAGTCACACTCAGTGAATAAGTAAATGAAAAAGCCTGAGATGACTTACAGTGAACTATTTATCTTAGGCTAGTAAGTGAAATACGGATACAAGAAGTGATTTTTTATGAATGACTGTGTTTCTAGGATGGTATGGGGCCAATGGACCTCAATGAACAGAGAACTTAATACAAAGGCACGAATTATTTCGTGAGGCAAGATAGGCGGAAATCCTAGCAATTTAGTTTAAGATAGTGCGGAATGGAGAGATTGATTAAGAGGGTGAAAAGGGCATGGACAACATGAATCCTTTTCAATGGAAGAATGAACACTGAACATGAAATTTTCCCACAGGCAGAGCAATAAAATTGAATTCTACCTTAGCTAACTCAAAAAATTTCATTGAAATGAATATGAAATGAACTATGAAACATAAAAAGATACATATGAAACATAAGAGACACATTTTCTACACTCACAACCACATGAATCCCATGAAACAAAGTCACTGCCTTTCATTAATCCTTTGTAAAAAATATACAATGCAGAAATAGAGTTTCTTTCCCACAGTCTCCTAGAAGTTACAAGCCAACCAACCCTTTGCAAGTAGTGTGCATACAATATATAGGATGTGCCATGAAGAGATAGAATGCCCAAGGGTTGGGGAGTTACTCGAATCATTACAAAATGAAGGTGTAGAGTCGAACATCAGCTACAGGTGTAGCACCACAAACATGACAAATGGCTTGGGTGACCCTTTGCCTTCCTTTGCCACTGGGATAAATGCCCATCTGGAGTGAAAATACTGTTAAAACTACCTTAGGTGCCGAAAAAATGAAGTGTAGATGAGGGGGCCCACTTATGAAAATTCGGGAAGCGAAATTTCGCGAAACAGAGGCATTTTGGGCCTTTTTTCCTATATGCGTCGCGCCACTTTGAGGCCAGTTTTGAGGCACTTGCAGGAGTCCAAAATATGCTCAAGTGTGCTCGTTGGAAATCCTGTCCTGTCTACTTTCCAACCCAGGTGGAATTTTTGAATTTGGAGCTCATTTTCCCCTCCAAATATTCATTCTCCCAACACTGCTTCCTGTGTGTCAAAATAAGGGCAGTGAGGCCATTGTTTTGGTGTTTTTGACCTCCTGGAGACTCAAATCATGCCCAAATTTCTTGCCCGAGAGCCAGTAGTCGTGATTTTTCCTGCTGAATCCAAAAATTCAAACCATTTCTCATTTGGAGCTCTCAATCCTACGCAAAAAACCTATGTTTGTGTCAAAAAAAATTCCATGTGACCAAAATTGTCCCAAATTTCTTGAAATTTGGGCTGGAGGTTCTATAAGAGGCACTATGTTGGGCCACAAAAGCTTCAACCAATATTTGAAGCTGATCTTTCTCTTTTGCCTCTTTTGTTGCTCTACTCAGTTTGGCCTTCAAGCTCCTTATTCGGGCCTTTGCACTCATGTTTTGTGCCTTGTAATGACAAGCCATCCTCCTCAATATGGTTTTGTCCCAGTTGGCCATCTCCAGCAGTCTCTCCAAGTGTAGACTGACCCGCTCTAACCAAGACTCATGGTCGTTGTTGATCTCTTGCTCCAAGGTAGTGAGCTCGATTCTCCTGTGCTGGGCAGCTTGTCAATTTTCACGAATGTTTTGCAACTCCATGATCGCCTGCTGGTCCTCAAGTTGTTTGTTCCTCTTCTCCAAATACTTGATGATCCATCTAGCCCTCTACATATTGAGTATCAAGTCTTGGATCTCCGAGTCCTACTCCTGAATTGTCATCCTAAGTTTAGCATTTTCTGCCTCTGCCTCATCATCCTGAATAAGGATGACATCGGTCTCCTACACACCTGATGGCCCCTCATCATGCACAGGATTCTTGCCCTTGTCCAGTACCTGCATAGTCGATGCCGGAAGTGAGGCCCCTTCCACCCTAGGTGGAGATAACACTCGATTTGCTGCTGAAAACAAGTGCCTACTGCCTCTCTGATATGTAACAAAAACTAGCATGGTAGTGGTCTCATGGTGCTCATGTTGATGAGAAGGACCACCCAACTCCCGCTCTAGCTCTGATAGTACCTGTGATGTGTTGAAGAAATCACGGGAAATGAAGTCCTCCCAAGTAATGCCCTGCAATCCCAACTAATGATCTACCAAAATCCGGATAAGAGAAAAGTGAAACACACTGTTAAGCTGCTGCTAAGGGGTCTTATGCAGCATGAAGGTGTTCATCCTCTCTATATTCCTGCATATGAAAAACGGGAGGTTCCTCATCCTCACCCTGGTAAAGTGCATGAGCAAGCGGATGTGATAGGCGTATAGTTGAGAGAACCTCCCCTCACAGCTAAAGTATTTCATGATCAATCTCATGAGTGGAGCATACTCATCTTTCAAGTATCTGAAGGGAAAGAATCTTGTGAGCTCATTCAAGAATCTGGCCTTGATGTAAGGCTTATAGTGTTTCCTATCCACCTTCTTCTTCTTATGCCATTGTTATCCAACATTTGGTATACCTATCGCCACTGATATAGCTTCAGGTGTCAATGTGAAAGTGACCCTGGCCAAGATAGACTAACCTCCATGTAGATGAAGCACAAATAAATGGGCCAACTCATGATGAACTCTAACATTTTCCACCCTTTGACAAAATTCAAAACATGATAGGTGCTGGAAGCATGACATGGCAAGAGGGCATGCTTGCAACTCGGTGAAGGTAGTGGGTTCATCCCTGACATGTTTGCCACTCTTGTGGTGTCTCCTGGGAGCCTGCTCTTCTGAGGATGAGTCACTTTATGTCTCGATCTCATACTCATATGAATGCTGTGATGTCATGACTGCAATGTGGACTGTGATTAGGCTGCCCTTTTGATGATGGTGTGAGGTTGGGTGCCTTTGTAATATCTGTTACCAAGGGGAACAATGAAACATGGATTATTAGGAAGGGAGTGATGAAATGGGGATAGGGGTTATAGGGAGAAATTTGTTAGGGATATGGGAGGAGTTTGGGTATTTTGATGGGGTAGGGTTTGGGGTTTTGTGTTGACCAAATAGTGGAGGGATAGGGGAGAGGGTTTGGTAGTAATTTGGGGCAGGGAATTTAGAAAAAATGAGAGAGGGAGGATGGGAAAAAAGATAAGTGAGGGGAAAAAGGTGAGTGGAGTGAAACCTTGGCACTAACAAGACATTTTAACAACCCTAGCCATCAATTTCTTGGTTATTTCTTATGGTTGACTTTATGCATTTTGGTGACATTCAAACATCTCAATAAACACCCTATCATTGACAAAATTTGATGAGCAAGTGATTTTAAAGAGCCTACCTCTCAATTTGATAGGCTTCACCAAAATTTGGGAGTGTTTGGGAAGTTGTCTTGGCCCTTGTCTATATGCGCCACACGCAAAGCCGAGTGCGCCGCGCCCTGGGTATGCACTGCACCCTTAGAAAAATTGCGTTGTGGGCAGGCTGCGTGTGCACCGTGCCCTCTGTGTGCGCCACGCTCCTGGGTATATGCGCTGTGCCCTCTAAGACCGCCTCCAACTCACTCAAACACTCACCAATGCACACTCACACTTTTACAACTCTTCTCCAAGGCTTGTAATAGCACAATGCCTTTGGTTTTGATAAAAAATTGTATATATAGCCTTGGAAGAGATGGGTTTAATTTTTGCCTCTTCAAAAACCCATTTTTCTAATGTTATGTTTTTCACTCTTTTTCACTGACTTTAAAACACACTGATTTTCACTTTCCTTTTGAAATTTTAGCTCAAATGATGAAATTTTCGGCACTGTTTGTAGGGATTGCACGACAGGAAATTTGGCCATGGAAAACATGACTGCATCTGAAAAAATCAACTGGCAACTTTTTTGACAATTTTGTCATAAATGACACTGTTTGACTTTTCTTCAAAATAGAGTTTTGAAGAAGAGTTGAAGTCTATCCGCATGATGATGAAGCTCTCTGAACCATAACTATGTAAGGGCCTCACTCTGGCCTGCATGGCTTTACTGGACATGTTCAAAGACAAAATTGATGAATTCCTAGACCTAGACCTCGAAATGACCTTTGTCCTTTAAAGGACCAGACCTTGACTGTCATGGACTTTGATGATTATTGACAAAAGACCTGAGCCAGCAAAGCCAGACATGAGGGGGAATGACTATCATGACCTTCTCTGTCAGATTATGGCATGCTGCTAGCGGAATGCAACTGGGAGAATGGAGCGGGACACCTAAACATGAAATGCATATAGAGTTTTGATGTCTAACGAAGGACTAACTAGACCGACTCTAATAGGATTCATAGTGTCAAAAACTAGAATTCACATTGACCCTGACAGAATCAAAGAGATTTCCGAAATTTCCCTACCTCACAACAAAAAAGCCATGCAATATTTCCTTGGTCAGATCAACTTTGTAAAGGGATTTGTTCCAGACTTTTCAAGAATTGTATCTCCTTTACAAACAATGATAAAAAAGAACTCAAACTTCAAGTGGGGCCAAGACGAATATGAGGCATTCAATCTAATCAAACAAGCAATTGTGAATGCTCCATCTTTAGCGACTCCAATTTTTTCAGAGCCTTTTATTTTATATACATTTGCCTCTGATAGATCATATGTAGCGATTCTTACCCAAGTGAATGAGGATAAGGCAGAAGCCCCAATTGCTTTTTTTCAGTTCAAATTTGCAGGGGGCTGAATTAAATTATTCAAATGTGGAGAAGCAGGCTTATGTTGTTTTCAAAGAAATCAAATATTTCAGATCCTTCTTACTCAAAACTCATACAAAAATCATTGTACCATTTTCAGCAGTAAGAAATCTTTTAGTACAAAAAGAGGTGGGTGAGAAAAGAGCCAATTGGGTTACTTCCTTATAGGAATATGATGTAGAAATCAAACCAGCAAGTATTGTAAAAGGTCAAGGCTTTTGCAAAATGTTGGTCGGAGCATCGCTGATATTTGAAATTCCATCTCCAGACATACAAGTGTATGAGGTAAACCTAAATGATAATGAGTCATTATATGCTGATATCATTTATTATCTGAAAAATGGGTATGCCCCTTCATACCTCGATCATACCAAGAAAAGAGCTCTAAGATTGGAAGCCAAACAATATCAACTCTTGAATGATGTTCTTTTTAGGAAAAATTATGATTCTATTCTACTTAGATGTCTTGAAGAATCTGAAGCTAAAAATGTTTTGCAGAAACTCCACGATGGGCCAGCAGGCAGACACTATGCTGGAGATGCTACTACACATAAAATCTTACGTGCAGGCTATTACTGGCCCACATTATTCAAAGACTCGCACAATTACGTAAGGAAATGTCAAGTCTACCAAATAGCTGCTGGAAGATAGAAGAAACCATATTTGCCACTACAGCTAGTCAACATTGAGCGACCTTTCGATCTATGGGGATTGGACATAATAGGTGAGATCGTTCCTCACTCTTCTAAGTAGCATAGATACACCCTTACAGCAACATATTACTTTACTAAATGGGTAGAAGCAGTTCCACTCAAGACGGCTAATGCTGAACATATCATTGAATTTATAGATCAATTCATAATCACCAGGTTCGGATTGCCTTCTACTTTAATGTTTGATAATGCATCATACTTTTTTGGAAATGCAATGACTGAATTTTCACTTAAAAGAGGTTTTAAACTTAAATATTCCGCCAATTATTATCCACAAGGGAATGGGTTATCTAAATCTACCAATAAAAACCTAATTAGGATCATCAAATGAACAGTTGACCAAAATCATAAAAATTGGCATAAATATTTAATATATGCTTTATGGGCAGATCGAATAACACAAAAAGCTTCAATTGGCACTTCTCCATTCAATTTAGTTTATGGAAAAGAAGTAGTTCTCCCAACCCATTTAGCAATTCCCTCTCTGTCTTTAGTTCAATATATTGATGAAGTACCAATTTCCTCCTTACAACTAAGACAAATGGAAATAATCAAGTTAGAATAACAAAGAGAGCAGGCCAAAACAACTCACGCTCGTCATCAAGCATTAGTAAAATCCTCTTTTGATTCAAATATAATGACTAGAAAATATTTTCAGGTGGGAGATCTAGTTTTAAAATGGGACAAGGCTCATGAAGAAAAAGGAAAACATTCAAAATTTCAACGAATGTGGCTTGGTCCTTTTCAGATTGTAGAAGTCATATGTCCGTCCACTTTTGTGTTGCAGGATTTAACAGGGAAGAGAGATTCCTTACCTGTTAATGGTCAAATTCTTAAGAAATATTTTCCTTAGAAGATTATTCTTTTGTTTTGTAAACTATTTTTTTAGTTTTTATTTATTTTTAATAAAACCAGTTGTGAATGGTTACATTAGGAATTTACCAAATAGATACCAATTCTCTTTCATATTTTGAATTTTTTCTTTTATAAATAGCAAATCTTTTGGAAAATTGATCTTTATTATTGGAAGATATAGTTAAAGACTATAGCCTAGATATGGTACTAGTTTCAAATTCATAAAATTTGATGAAAACAACCTTTAGTGGGAAATTGTTTTATATCAGTGTAATGAAAGGTATCGATAACAAAATAAAGATTCTCTGTAGAAAGCTCCTTCCAAAAACTCTACTATTGTCGTCCAGAGCTATCTTATGGAAACAATGACTTCCTCCCTACTAAGGAAATCACAAATTTTAGAGGAACAATTCAAGGATACATTTAATATTAAAGACTAAGAGGTCTCATCACGAGCCATCTTATCATAATCATAGATATTATAACTAGCTGACTTTGCCAAAACTGCATACCACAACAGGGAAATGACTTAAGATTGTTCCAATCAAAAGGCAAGGGGTCTCATCACGAGCCAGCTTGTTCAACAAGTTATAAGTGAAGTGAATGACTGTGTCATAAATTGGCCATCAAACCAAGACATTGTTCTTTAAGAATAAAAGAAAATCAAATGCAATAAGTGTTGATGTGAATTCTTCTTTGAGATTTGTAGGTTTCCTTACATAGGATTCAGGATCATTGTTGGGTAATAGGTAACCCTGTCAAGGCTGTGAACGCCTACTGGCAGTAGAGGCTCTATATACGACAAATGAGTATACTTAAAACTGTTTTATAAAGAAGCCTTTTCTTTATCTTTACAGCCAAGTAATAACTGATGTAAATACAAGGACTAGCTTGAGGAAACAACTAATCAAAGTTGAAAATAGTTGAAACAAAATACCATTGACATGTTAAAGCATAATGTAATTTATCTTTCTATAATAAAGTTTAATTTTCTTGAAAATTTTCTGTTTTGGAAGTTTAGAAAATTCAAAAGAACGACAGAGATAACTGGTTCTTCCAAGTGAATCGCCAATTGTTGTGGCCACCAACAACCCCCATTTTTATTTTTGTTTATTGTTATTACTAATACTAAATAAAAGGGGACCCTTAGTCAAAAAATTTCAAAAAAATCAATTAGTGATCGTATTTCCTTTTTAAAAAAACTTATTATCATAAACTTAACAAAAGACCCTTGCGAAATCTAACAACTTAAGTTTTGTGATGAAGGAAGGTAAAATCACTCCTTAAAGGATATCACATCGCAAAAAAAGGCAACAACATGCCTCCTTACGAGCTAAAATTTAAAACCGCGAGAATGCGATGTGAAATTGCATAAAGATAAAACATATATCACATCGCAGATCGTAAAAGCATACTTTTGATAAAAAATTGTAGAAAACGCCGACATGTGATAGCTCATATCGCAAAATCGCACCTCGCAAAGAAACTGTTGAACACAAAATATGCACCTTACAATCATGCGATATTGCGAAATTGCAATAATGCGGCAAAACAACCTTGTGATAAGACAAAATAAAAATCGTGTGATCTTGCAATCTTGCGATATGCGATGTAACAAATCTGCGATATCGCAAAGCAAATCGCAAAATCATCCTGTCGCAAATTTGTCTGGTTCATTGTTCATGAAAAAGTGTTAAACGAGACTGGTTATGTACTTTAATGCTCATTAATGAAATATAGTTTTGAGTTTACCGAAGAGTCGGTTCACGTAAGGTGGCATATTTTTACATGTCTTCGGCAGTCAAAGAATTTCCGTCATTATTTATTATCATTACTCTCACTTCACTTGTAACTGCAGGAATGAAGGACAAAAGATTATACAAAGCAGTGTACAAGAAATTACGGTGAAGAATAGGTGAGGCTATGGTATCTGAAGATAAAGAAATGACACCCTTATACACCTTCACTGCATGCAATAGAAATGCAGTTGCAGATTTAGCTTGTTCAATTCTGCGCCAGATAACAGCGAAACCCAGTCCACCAAAAGAAAGCACGCAAAAGGCAGAAAACGCATCAAGGAAACCCACACTGAAAAACAGAGGCAATTTCCGATGCGTGATTAGCACTAAGCGCTAATCGCACATCGCTAGGAAAAATCTCTCAAAGAGGATGACTCTCAAAAACAACATAAATTCTGCCGGAAAGATGGTGCCAACTCTAGCAGTTTCCATTTTCATAGGGCAACTAAAGGCTGAGGTCAGCCAACCAATTTCACTTAAGCAAATGCTGAATGCTTGTGATATAAAGGAAAAAATACAGAAATAGTTAGCTTTAGATTTAATTTTAGAAATAGTTTTATTTTAGTTTGCCTAGAAACAGGATGGTCAATTAAACCGTATCCTAAATTTTTGTAAATAAGTTATTTTTAGACATAGTTAGTAGTATTTAAACCCTTCTCATGCATTTAGAGAAGGGTCCAGAAATTTATCAAAAACTTTTCCTCAGAACATGCACTTTTGCACCCTCCGAGGAGGTTTTGGTGAATGAATGGAACAGGGTTTATTGATTTTTGCATCTGATATCTGCTACTGATGTTGCACTTTTGTACTCTTAGTTGATGTCGGATTGAGAAGAGATAAATCATTATCGCTTGAAGCTCATGAGTAGAACTAGTTATAAATGGTACTTCTATCTCTTAAGTGTTTCTATCTCCTCTGTTTGAGTGATATTTAAGCTTGGTTGTTTACATGTTAATGCTTGAATGCATGAGTTATCATTTGGCACTTTTTTACGGTGATAGCTATTTATTTATGCTTGAGATGTGAACAGCTTACTATGCGATATGCTTCTCACAACTGTTTCGTCTAACTTTTTATGCGAAGTAGTTCATCTATATTGAATTCTTTTCTTATAACAGTTGAATGATATTTATTACCAATTGTTATTTGAAATCATTTTAGATCGCATAACAGAAAAATCTTACCCCGGGTTAGATAGATATTAGATGTCGTTGCTTTTTTAGATACAAATTAGATTAGAATTAGAAGTAGATTATCTCATTTAGAATCTTTTGAAGCCACAAACATCAATCAATCTTACACACACACAATTGGGAAACTGGTCCCATTATCCCAAGTCGGACCCACCATACCAAACGGAAAAGGAACTGCCAACCAAGGTTCGGACCGGGTGGGTATCCCCCTTATTGTAGACTCGATTTTCGGGCCTTCAACACAACCCTCCTCTTGCATTCATTGCATTTTTTATGCTATCTTCAGTTGTTTTTCATGATGTTGCTTGCTGTGATGATGCTACTATCATATCTTGATGTCCTTGTCTATGAACAACTTGATGTCTTCATGGGTAGGCAAGTCCATGGACACTTGATCGATTGCATCCCCAAGTGTGCTCTAAGCAGTGTCTTCATATTTTCTCTCCTATAAACCATTGTACCTATACTGTTGAGAGGCAGATGAACACATGGGATACCTGGAGACATGGAAACACTCATGGCAAGTAATCTATCAGTCGAAAACCAAAACTAACATGAGAACTGACTTGCAATATACTTGGGTGAATGATCATGAAGGTTGCGCAATTTCGGCTGTGGGGGTCAGGAGACTGGCTGCCAAGATTGCACAAGGCATAGTCTGGGACACTGGGATATTGACTGACTGCTGGAACTGTGCAATGCGTAGTCCAATCTAGCTATTGACTGCTGGGATTTCACAATGCTCAATTCCAGCTGGGAAGGACTATTGGCCCAGGGATAGATTTGCACAATTTCTTCGGCCAAGCAGCCGTTGTCCTTTAGAAATGCACAAAACAGTCCTAGAGGCTAGTGTTGGGCATGAATGTACAAATATGGAGAGGAAGGTGAGCCTCCCCTCCCTAGATTGTGCAATGCAACCATGGTGAAGGCAGAGTTCGGGCCAAGGTTGGTTTGACTCATCGACAAGCAACTAAAAGCAACTAAGACAGTAAATGCATGGTGACACTAAGTGATAGCAGAAGCGATTGGTAGTGCATGCAAAACATGAATGAAAGATTTAGCAAGAAGATCAACATGCATGTGGGTGAGGCAGTTCACTGGTTGGGTGAATGTCCATGCAAATAGTTTCATGCATGTGTTGGGTGCTATAAGGTGTCCTTAAAAACTCCTAATTGCCTCACATTAATTATCAACCTGGGTACGTCTTTCTATTCCAAGAGTGTACACAATATTTGAAAATGCTATATCTATGGAGAGTAATTATTTAAGATGGTTTATTAAATTCAATACAAGAGTAAATGGATCAAATCATAAATCTCAAGCTTGTAACTTCAAGGAAAATAATATATCTAAGCATCAAAACTCAACCTTAATCAAAACCAAGACTCAATCTTAATCAAGAGATTCTAATTGCAATCACATCAATCAAGTGCACCGTAGCAATAACAGAGCTCTTCCAGCTGAATCTAAACTATTGCATAAGAATAAAGCATCCAATCCAATAAATAACACTCTATATTTTAATGAACAAGAAATAACTCTCTTCTAACGATTAATTCAATCCACAACATAAATAAATGAAATCAATTAATAGAATTAAGAAGTAATGAAATACATACATGAATTCCACACCAATGAAAGTAAATCATCTGTAAAACTGTAAAGTAGAATAATTAAACTTGCAGTAAAGGAAAAGTAAAAGTATAACACAGGGAGCAACAGTGGAATCCACCAGTGACTGGGCCCAAGCCACCAGTGAATACTTCTTAACTACTTCAGAATATCATGAGTGAACAACAACTCAAATTATGTACTAATCATCAAATTCAAATGTCATTACAACGCGATGTGCTCTTCAAACGCTTCGTATATTAAAATTACAACCCCCCTCAAAAGGGCGAGAAGTTCCCCTTTATAATCAAGAAGTAAAAGAGATAAATGTGATTCCTCAAGATCAGGAGATCTTGAGGATTTGCAAATAAATGCTATTATTGGACAACATTCCAACTTGCACTGATCCTCTTGATTCATTCCTTGATTTGTCTGCATAAGACACGCTCATTTTCCCTTGTTTAGTAGTTGTTCAATATTTTGAACATCAGCTATTCCCTTTGCCAATTTCAATATAAAAACAACGAAAGTTAGTTTTTCTTAGTCAAACTATATCAAAAGCAATTTCATTCATTTCTTATCGAAATTTTATCAACATCTTACTACATCAAGGAAAAAATGCATAAAAAGGAGGAAAAAGACAGTGTAATCAAGAGTTAACTTATACCCATTGTACGGCCCAACATATTCCCCTGCTTACCTTGTTTCATGTCCTCATGAAAAACAAGTAGTTCCTATGTAGTGCAGTTAGATAGTGAGCTGGAAAACTTGTTTCTTTATCAGACCTAAAACCGTGTTGTTGTATCAAACTTGCAAAGGTTGTTTCTTCTTGTCCTTCTGGCAATTAATAATCGGAACGATATCCTTCAGGAGGATACCAAATAATAGGACTCCTATATCGACATCCCAACCAATATGATCCTTCCCTTAGGATAATATTGTTGTATGTGACCAAATGGCCTGCAGCAGCTTTGAAGTTCCTTTAGTTAAATGGTTCTCTTTTCTTGACATTATTAGTTGAGATTGTCCATCTCATCTTGGGTACAATCAAGGACCTTTCCTAAATGGAGAGGAAATATGCCCTTCCCGTTTGCACAATTTCCTTATTTATAGGCCCCAAAATCTTAATTATGCCCTCCTGTGTCATAAGCCTTTTGTGTTTAATAAACAGTTGCCAAGGGTGAGTAGGCTCACTTCTTACCCATGAATCCATTTCATGTTCTTTTCCATGGAAAGAGTTATAGGCCTTAAACCACTTAAGTTGATTAACTGCGAAGGAAATAAAAGCTTGAAACTGAACGTCCCCAATAAAAGGGCTAGGATTCTTATCTTCCCCCTTTTCTAATACAAAATTATGTAAATAAAAGTCACAAAGAAGTCGCTGAACTTTTACCCCATGCTCTTTACAACAACTTATAAATTCTTTAGTTGTTTTTAATTCTATTGGTTTGCCGGCCTTTACGAATTTAATCTTCAACACTAAGTATCTTTCTAATAGAAATAGGGCATAGTTCATAACAGGGGACCTGTAAGATAAGATTTCTGAATATAGAGAGCAAATGGTTTCGATATGACCCATGACCTTGTCCAGCTTAGTCTTTACCTTCTTCGGCCTTTCTTCCACCTGCCTAAACCTAGAAAAAGTTTCATCCTCTATTATAGTCAACTCTTTGAATTGCTTTTGCAACTCCTAATAACTCTGTAGAGGAACTGTCTCCTTCCTACATTGCTTTAAAGCAAGCTGGGCTTGTGCTAGTTCCTCCTGTAACTTCAAAAGAATAAGATCACTGCTTGAAGGGGTGTCCTTGAATTTTTCTTTAGTTTGGGTGCCTACGCTGTGAGAGGGTATACCCTCAGGCTGAGTTATTTTTATTATGGGAGGACCAACCCTCCATTTGAACAGTTGTATCCATTAAGTCTGCATGCAAATTTGTTTGGGTGGCTAATTTTTGAGTCAAAATAGGTTCCATTTGGGTTTATGTTGCCCTACCCTCACATATTTCTATTTTTGTGGCCACAGTGACTACCTCAGGAGTGGTGCTTTGGGCCTCTCTATTTGCAGTTTCTTTCAATTTTTGGCGTAGCCTTCTAAGTGTCTTCTGAAGCTTTTGGTATTTCTTCTTTAGCGTCTTTAGTTTTGTTTCAGCTACTCACTTTTTTTGAGGAGCCGTCTTTGTAAGAACAGGTTTGTTAATACCTTCTGTATCTAAGATTTTTTAGTGCTCGTCATGGTTGTGCTCCAATATAACTATGTCCCCAGACTAGTTATCGGATTCGCGAATAATTTATGTGTTCACTCCCTCTTCCTGGTCTGCAGCTTCTGGAGAAGGTAGAATTTCTGTATGACCAGAATCTCCAAAGGATTGAAATTCCATAAGGTTAGGATCGAGTGATCCTCCAGGTTTCATGTATGCATTCAAATTTTCCAGGACATATGCCATCCCTTCCTCAAAACCCTGCAAGAGATCATCTTAGGGGTTCATAGGTGGTGTTTGAGGAGGCCCTGCTTCATTGTCTAGTTCATCATCAAAATGATTTAACTCCTCTTGTTCTTCCTCGGGTTCTTGTTCCAAATTGGCTTCTTCCCCGAGTTCTGATTCAAAATGAAATTCTTCCCCCTGTTTAGGTTTAGAATTGCACTCATCCTTTTTCTCAAGCTTAGAGTCTTGTACATTAATTGGTCTGGATGGCTTCGCTGGTCATTCGGTGCTACACTAAGGATATACAAACGTCCTATGGACTATTTTTAACCTTGCGGATCGCCTGCGCTTCTGAGGTTCAATTTTTGAATGAGAAGTCCTTTTCCTCTTCGGAACAGGGTTCTGCTGGCTAATTTCCAAGATTGTAGAGTTTTGGGTATGCTAGCCGATTTCCAAGGTTGCAGTGTTTTGGATTACAGGGTATTGACTAATCTGTAGAGGCGCTATGAGACCATCCCAAGTTAATTTTTGTTGAACAAGATTATGACTAACAATTAATCTAATCAAACCATGGTGGCTGACTACAGTTTCAGGGTGCCTAGCCCATCTTATTCTATCAACGGTATTATGCAGCAATGAATTCAAGAAAGATGGCAGATTAATAGTGAGCCTTTGTTTTATAATAGCTAAGAGCTTGATTTGTTGTGGTCTTACCACATCTCGTCGACCATCACAGGTGGAAAACACTTGCCAATTCACACCATGGTTCTCCCAGAGAAGACGATTGAATGCCCTTGCCTTTTCTGGTTAATTCTTCACCTAGATCTCTGAAAATCTCCACTTCTGATACTATGATTCTTCTTCCTTTCACCATGGACTGCCCATTCTATAAGTGTTGTAAGAATTTGAGAGCAACTTCACTGTTAGGGGCCTAAAGCCTAGTGAAGTATGACATCCATCCTATCTGCACCAAAATCTCCCTGGCTCTGTTTGAAATTTCCAATACTAAAGGTTCTCGACGCACTGATTTTCCACCCATAATGCTTGAATTCTTCCTATAATTTCAAAAGATTAACATGCAATAAAAATGCAAGAGAGAACATCAATAGAAAGAAACATGTAGCAGAGAAAAACTATGGTGAGATAGAACATCAAGTAGATGTAATAGCTAAGTTTCATAATGTCAAGCGGCATTTCCATGAGAATTAATATTATTTATTCGAGGACTATCATATTGCCACATGCCGTTTGATCATGGGGTACTGTAGCAACATATGAATTCCAATAAAATAAATGCAGCACATGCAAAGGTGTAATGTGATTCCTCCCCCTCCTTCAAACGAGAGGTTGCCTATGACCGAATAGACGGGGAAATGTTGTTATGACGGCAAGGCAAGAGGGTGAAGGGTACGACAATAAATGAAACAGAGTATGCGCATCAATGATGGGATGGCAAGAGTTATGGCTATAATGAGAGTAGAGTGTGTAAAGGTAGTTATGAATAAGAGATAAGATGCTTTGTATTGATGATAGGTTATGTGAAAAATAAAAGGACAACAATATGCCAAAAATATGCTCTGTTGACGGTATTCTAGTCGAGAATGATACGATTGAAAAAACATCATTATCTCATGCATAACAGTTCTAAATAGGAATAATTTAAGGAAATAATTTCTCCAATAAAAAGAAAGAATAAGAAGAGGGTAAGGTAATAATTATTGATGTTAAAACATCACTTCAATACCATGAGCAGAGTCTCTACTGCCAGCAGGCATCCATAACCTCGACGGGGCTGCTTTTTAACCCATATGAGCCAGGATCCTCAATTTATAGGTGGAAAATTCCATTTTTGTTCTACAGAAGAGATCAGTGTGCTCGCATGGTAACCAGATGACCACACTGCCATTCACTGGTATGTAAGGAAAAGTGATTAGGCCGGATCATGATGAGACCTCCTGTTCTAAGGATATTCTAGCTGTCCAATGGATCTAACCTTGGTGTGGTGGCCATAGTGGGAATGCCACTTTGCTATAGCCTTATGAACATGGTAGGCTGGCTCTTAATGAGACCCCCTATTCTCCATCTGTAAACAAAATTTTGCTATTATTACATATTTTTATGATAAATAGAGGGAGGCTCAGTACTCCTTAAGAGCAGGGATGGTGGAAAAAGTTGAACATGTCAATAGGAAAAGTATACCCGTAGTCTTATTTATTATAGACATAGAAGATTATAACCAAGAGGAGTAGAACCAACATGGTATTCAAGATGATCAATCAGTATCAGGTACAATAGAAAAAAATGTAGTAGAGTAGTATATAAATAATTGTGTCCCTTTTCTTGCAAAGAATCTATCATCAAGAGGTTGTCTTGTTAAAGATCATAACATTAATAGTATTGACTCCCTTCAATAGGATCCATAACTCTTTCCCTCATAAAAGTACTGTATTTTATGCCATGAAAAGAAAATAAAATGGGGTTGAGATAAGCTAAGAGCACTCACACAAAAAGGAAAAGAAGTGTTGTTCAATAGATTGAATAACAATTGTTCAATTAAATGAATAGCAAATAATGCAAAAAGAAAAGAAGCGTTGTTCAATAGATTGAACATAAAAATAATCACAAGAGAAAAGTGATGTTCAAAAGTTTGAACAACAAAATACACAAAAGAGTGTTGTTCAAAAGTTTGAACAACAAAACACGCAAGAAAAAAGTGTTGTTGAAAAGTTTGAACAATAGTTATTCAAAAGTTGAACAACAAAATACGCAAAAAAGTGTCATTCAAAACTTTGAACAACAATTGTTCAAAAATTTGAACGGAAAAACATGCAAGAAAAATGTACTGTTCAAAAGTTTGAACAACAAAATATGCAAAAAAAAGTGTTGTTCAAAAGTTTGAACAACAAAATACACAAAAAAATGTTGTTCAAAAGTTTGAACAGCAAAACATGCAAAAAGTGTTGTTCAAAAGTTTGAATAGCAAAGAATAGAAAGAAAGAAAAGTGTTGTTCAAAAGATTGAATAGTAGAACATGTAAAGAAAAAGAAAAATAAAAAGAAATAAAAGAAAATCAAATTAGCAATCATATTTACATATTTTACAATGAAGAAATAACTTTTATCAACATGAAGCTACTAAGGGATTGCCCTCTTCAGCTAAAACTTATAAGGTGGGGTCCTTACGTATCTGTTGATAGAAAGATTCTCCGGTAAGTGGTTTTTGGTAGAGGCGCACTCGATGCCCATTTTCTTTAAAAGAAGAACCAGACCCATCAATGGTGGCCAGCTTAAGGGTGCCATTGTCATGTACTTTTTTAATTTTGTAAGGGCTTAGCCATCTAGTCTGTAGTTTGCCCGACAAGTCTTGGAACCTGGAATCATACAGAATTGCCCAGTCACCCTCATGAAATGTCTTTTTCTTAATAAGGGCATCGTGTCATTTGGCTCTTTGTTGTTGAATAAGTGCAGTATGTTGTAGAGCCAATAGTCAAATTTCATCTAATTCTTTCATTTGCAGTAACCTATTAAACTGGGCTTCATTTAAATCCAGTCCTACCTCCTGGGTATCCTTAGTGTTTGTATTTCAAATTCTATGGGGAAAATGGGTTCCTTACCAAATACCAGCTAATATGCAGAGTATTCAATAATGTTTCTCCAAGTTGTGAGATATGCCCATATGGCCTCTGGCAGTCGAGTAGTCTAGTCTCGTCTATGCGATGAGACTATCTTCGTTAGAATAGCTTCGATAACTATGTTGTTGCTCTTCACTTGCTTGTTCACTTGTGGGTGATACAGAGAGGTAATTTTGTGTGTAATGTGATGATTCTTCAGTGTAGCAATGATCTTGTGACCTATGAATTGTGGCCCCCCATTAGTAATTACTTCTCTAAGTAAACCATACCACACAGAATTTTCGGAAAGAAAGTTAATAACAATTTGCCCTGTTTCTCTTGGTAATGCTACTGCTTCCACCCACTTAGCTACGTATTTCTGATTGGATGATGGTTTGATTAGCCCAACTAAATCTAAATCCCATTGCTAAAAGGGTTCTATAACCAACTGTGGATGCAGGGGCATTTCATTAGATTGCCCAGGGTGGCCCATCCTTTGGCAACTATCACATGCCTAAACAAATTTCTTAGCATCCTTAAAAATAGTGGGTTAGTAGTAGCCCATTCATAGAATTTTGTGTCCATTTCTTCGGTTTGCAAAGTGTCCACCACAAGGTCCTTCATGGCAAGCTTTTAAGATGTCATAAATTTTGTCCTCCCTGATGTCCCTGTAGATGTGCATATCAGCCCCTATGTGGAAACGATATCCTCCAATCCAGGAGAAACGAGTGCTATGTTGCACAATCAATTTCCTCTCTAGGTGTCAGATGTTTGGGCAATTTTCCCACTGCTAAGTAATTCGCCACATCTGCATACCATGGTGTTTTTATGGCCACAACAAACAAATGTTCATCTAGGAACTGATCCTCCACTGCCACTATATCGTCTTTTCTTGGCACTTGGGAGAGGAAGTCTGCCACAAGGTTCTCCTTCCCTAGTCGATCCCTTATAGTTATGTCAAATTCCTACAAAAGTAGTAACCAACGTGTCACTCTTCCATTTGTGATAGGTTTGTTGGCTAAATATTTAACAACAGATTGATTAGTATACAGAAAGACAGGATATCCAGTTATATAGTGTCTAAATTTGTTTATAGCATAAATAACAGCTAGAAACTATTTTTCTGTGACTATATAGTTCAACTTAGCAGGAGTTAGGTTTTTGATGATGTAATATATAGTGTATTCTTGTCTTCTTATTGGCCAAGAACAACTCCAATAGTTGTATTTGATGCATCTGATAAAATCTGGAAAGGTATATCCTAGTTTGGCCCTCGTAATACTGGTGCTTTCGATACTAACCGTTTAAGATCTGTGAAGGTAATGTCACATTTATCAGTCCATATAAAATCAACATTCCCTGTCAAGGCATATAAAGGTGCAACAATCTGCGAAAAATTCTTTATAAATCTATGATAATATCCAGCAAATTCCAGAAAACTACATACCTCTGTTTGAGTACAGGGAGTAGCTAATAAGAGGATTATCTATATCTTTGCTGGATCTACCTGAATTCTAGTTGGTAAAATGTAATGACCCAAAATCAGGCCCTCTGTCATCATCATATGACATTTCTCATGACTTAAGCATAGCCTAGTAGCAATACACCATTCTAGGACTTTCTCCAATGTCTGTAATGCCTGATCAAAGTCATCCCCGTAGGCTGTAAAATCATCCATGTACACCTCTAATCCTTCATTTATCAAGTCTGCAAAAATATTGAGTATGGCTCTTTGGAATGTCGCAGGTGTGTTGCACAATCCAAAAGGGAATACCCTGTAAGCGAATGTTCCCCAGGGGCAAGTGAAAGTAGTTTTATCCTGATCTTCAGGGGCAATCTGAATTTGATTGTAGCCACTGAAGCCATCCAAGAAAGAGAAGAATTTCTTACTTGCCAGTGTATCTAGGAGTTGGTCGATAAATGGAAGGGGAAAATGGTATTTTCGTGTTGCTTTGTTGATTTCTCTGAAGTCAACGCATATCCTCCATTTTCCATTCTTTTTGGAGACAACTACTAATGGAGAAACCCATTTACTATTAGATATAGGATAAATAAAATTCACATCTAATAATTTTTTAAGTTCTTCTTTCGCAATATCCTTTAGATGAGGATTTAATCTACGTTGCGGTTGTCGAATGGGTCTTGCATCCTTTTCAGTGTAGATGTTGTGCATGCATAATTGAGGGTCAGTCCCTTTCATGTCTAGGTAGTCCCATGCAAAAGCCCCTTTGTATTTCCTAAGGACTTGGATAAGTTTCTGTTGTTGGTTCCTACTCAGATTATTGTTAATGTTCAGGATCTTCCCTTACTCGATTTTGATAGGCTTTCTATTATAGACAATGGTTGTTTGTATTAGTTGGTCATTGATATCTCTCAGGGAATCTTCTTTAATCTCATTGTCAAGGACTGCTTTAATCATGTGACATGTCAAATTAGACACTGCAGCAGGGTGATTAATAAAAGTATTAGTGACATTGTCTTCTATTTGGTTTTTGAATTAAAGGGCATCTTCCATAGTTAGTGGTGAACGAATATTTTCTTTTAAATATGTTACAGGTTGTTTTTGAGCTTTTACAATGGTTAGGCTTGACTGAGAAGGAGGGTATAGGACTAGATTGTTTACATTATTTCCTTGGGTTATGGTCATACTGCCTCTCCAACAGCTTATATAAGCATTAACTGTTTCTAGCCAAGGCCTTCCTAATATCAAGGGATGTCCATCTAGTCGGTTCCCAGGGTTAATAATCAAAAAATATTCCGGATATTTCCCAATTTCTACAGAAACCATCACATCCTGTAATGTTCCTTCTGGCTTAATGACTGAACAGTCAGCAAGTTTCAGCAACGTAATAGTTGGTTCCAAGGCTGTGATGTCAAGCATTTCGCAAGTTTTTGTTGTGAGAATGTTAATGGCAGCCATTTATTTGGACTGTGACAATGGGGTTTCTCCGGTCTTTGTATTTTACAAGTGTCTCTTTGCCTAGTAATAAATCAGACAAAGTCCCAACAACATGGACACTTGGGGTTACTTTTGTTTTCCTCACAGACTTCTTTACACATAATTCTTTAATAGTTTTAGCATATATCAGAATGTCTTGAATAGCCTGGAGTAGGGGTATTTTTATATAGATATTTTTGAGTTCACCTAGAAGATCAAAATCAGGATATGCAATTGGTCGAGGTATTATCAATCTTTTCTGGGAATGGGGGAGAAGTAGTTATGATTTGTTTGGGATCCTTTTTCCTGACTATATCTTCTCTTGCATTGTTTGTTTGCTATCTACAATCAAAGGCTTATCTGGATATGTCTCTTTGGTTTCAGATTGTATATTCTTATCCTCATTTGGGGTAATTATGCGTCCAGATCTTAACTTAAGTTCATTACATTTTGTCGACTCAACTTCAGGGTCCAGGCTCTCAATAATTTGTACTAATTGGATGGGTCTGTTGTTAGGATTTGGATTTGGTTGAGCTGGGAGTTGTGGTCGTATATTAGATTGAGGATTTTGCAGCAATGTGTAAGGTGTCGGTAAGGTTGGTTGAGATGGAGGAACTGTTCCTGTAGGCTGGTTTAGGGATCATTGCCAGTTCAGTTTCTAGTTCTGATTTTGTGAGGTAGAAGGGGACCATTGAGAGGGATAGGGGTTACTCTACCAGAATGGTGGAGGGTAAGAGGAATTTGACCAATTTGATTGATTGGGCCATGATGGCATATAAAAGGCTTGAGGTGGCCAATTAGAGAAAGTTGGTTGGTTCTGCCATGTTGTCCCTGGATACTACTGAGAATTATATTGTGAGGAAGGAAGAACAAAGAAGGGTGTGTAGGCATACCTGTTAGTCGTGCTTTCCATTGATGATGTTGGTTCATTAGATATATTGGTTCCACTTCCTCTTCGGCTTCCTTGAAGACTTATTTTAATCCAGGAAGCGATGGACAACTTTCCATAGCATGATCCTCAGTGCAAATGGCACATGGTTGTATCATATATAGCAGAAATTCTCTATGGTGGTGTTTCTTTTTGCAATGTGGACAGAAAATAGCTAGGTTTTGTTTTGCTTTGGCCTGTTTCTATTTGGCTTGCATGATATCCAGTTGTGTTGTCAAGGTCCCCAAGATATCAGTCTTGAAATATTTCAGCAAATTGCCAATTTCAACTCGTGTAATGCTTCCTTCTGAGGTTCTATTATCTCTAGTGATCACATAGTGCTCGGTTACTTTCAGCCTTGTACTGCCTTTGGAACACCTGATACACAATTGTACAATGTTGTCATAATCCTCTTGATAAATATCCTGTTTCCCTTTCCCCATTAAGTTTAATGTTTCTACCTATTGGTATTTCATACCTTTAATAATCGTGGTTTTAAGAACTTCAGGGGGTAGATTTGCATAAGGAATCTTTGCAGATTATATTGAAAATGTTTTACATATTCTTCAAGAGTCTCATTATTCTTAGCTACCATTTGAAAGATTTCATCCTTTAGTTCTCTACTTCGGCAAAAATCTTGATATTTTTTCAGAAAGGTTGTTTTCATTTGTTCCCAGTCATTAATGGTACCTCCACTAAGCCCCATAAACCAATGTAGAGCTGCTCCTTTCAGAGTAGAAGGAAACAACTTCAGTTTCAGGGGGTCGGTAGTGTAATCATAACCTCTACATAAAACATTGAATTCAAAAAGGACTGCATCGAGATCCTATGAAGTTATCCCATGAAAGGTAGGAATATTCTATAATGGGATGGCTTTCATGGGAGCATTAATAGTTGTGTCAACAATAGGATATTGTAATGTAGAGGTCTGAGGTTGTTGCTGATTATTGACCATTTGGTCAAAAATATGCCGATACTCTTCAAGGATTTCCGGAGCTGGAGATTTGTTCCTAGGGGTGCCAGAAGAGACTTGTAAAATTATTTTAACAACACTTCCTTGGTCCGGAATACTGAGGGTCCTCTGTTCAACCACTGTTTGAGGAGATTTGGGTTCTGATGATTTAGTCCTTTCAATACTACGCATTTCTCCTCCTCCTTCACGAAGATTGCAAGAATTCCCTTCTTGTAAAGGGCTAAATTGCAGTTTTTAAGTGTTTTGAAAACTCTGTTTAGACCCTTTAGTCTTGCTGTGAATCTCAGCATTAGCTGCAGATGGTGATCCTGTGGCCTAAAGGGTTACAATAGGATTTCTTGTGGAAACGATTTGGGGTCCTGCTGATGACTGAGACTCGGCTTTTCTTATGATATTGTCAATGAAGGTTGGTCATCCAAGGGTCACTGGTCCCTTGGATTTTTCGGATTTGGATGGAGGAATTATATCTTTTTCTGCTCTTTTCTTCTTAGTCATTCATAAAAAATAAGAACATTCATTTCTACTTGAATTCCTATGCAATTTTTGCTAAAAAGTGGGCGAGGGAGCAAGCACTTTACTTACTCGTACGTAGGTTCTTACCTTCCATTTTTTAAACCCAATTCTTTCACAGAAAATAAAAATCAAATTTCTATTTCTACGTCAATTCCTACCCAATTGTGATGAAAAGTGGGTGAGGTAGCAAGCACTTTACTTACTCGTACGCAAGTTCTTACCTTCTGTTTTTAATACCCAATTCTTTCCTGACAACAACTATCAAACATACATCACTCTCTGTGAAATGGCAACACTCTCCCCGGCAACGGCGCCAAAATGTTGGGTGCTATAAGGTGTCCTTAAAAACTCCTAATTGCCTCACATTAATCATCAACCCGGGTACGTCTTTCTATTCCAAGAGTGTACACAAATGTGAAACTGCTATATCTATGGAGAGTAATTATTTAAGATAATTTATTAAATTCAATACAAGAGTAAATGGATCAAATCATAAATCTCAAGCTTGCAACTTCAAGGAAAATAATATATCTAAGCATCAAAACTCAACCTTAATCAAAACCAAGACTCAATCTTAATCAAGAGATTCTAATTGCAATCACATCAATCGAGTGCACCATAGCAATAACAAAGCTCTTTCAGTTGAATCTAAACTACTGCATAAGAATAAAGCATCCAATCCAATAAATAACACTCTATATTTTAATGAACAGGAAATAACTCTCTTCTAATGATTAATTCAATCCACAACATAAATAAATGAAATCAATTGACAGAATTAAGAAGTAATGAAATACATACACGAATTCCACACCAATGAAAGTAAATCATCTATAAAACTGTAAAGCAGAATAATTAAACTTGCAGTAAAGGAAAAGTAAAAGTATAACACAGGGAACAACAGTGGAATCCACCAGATACCAGGCCCAAGCTGCCAGCGAATACTACTTAACTACTTCAGAATATCACGAGTGAAAAACAATTGAAATAATGTATTAATCATCAAATTCAAATGTCATTACAACACGTTGTGCTCTTCAAAATCATTCTTCGTCTATTAAAATTACAACCCCCCTCAAAAGGGCGAGAAGTTCCTCTTTATAATCAAGAAGTAAAAGAGATAAAGATGAATTCGCATCTAAATGCTATTATCAGACAACATTCCAACTTGTTATCCTCTTAATTCATTCCTTGATTCATCTGGATAAGACGTGCTCCTTTTCCCCTGTTTAGCATTTGTTGTTCAATCTTTTGAACAACCGCTGTTCCCTTTGCTAATTTCTGCATAAAAGCAACGAAAGTTAGTTTTGCTTAGCCAAACCGTATCAAAAGCAATTTCATTCATTTCTTATCGAACTTTTATCAACATCTTACTACATCAGGGCGTAAATGCATAAAAAGGAGGAAAAAGAAAGTGTAATCAAGAGTAAACTTATACCCATTGTATGGCCCAACAACATGCGACAACAATGAGAGAGCAACGAAAATTGAAATAGAGCTAGGACAAGATAGTATATATGTAAACGACAACAAGCGTTCAAAGAAATCAAGAAAACAACACTCCCACAAGTGAAAACACAAGTGACAAAAATGTAGCACAAGGCATGGGAAGCAGGCTTACCCCAAAACAACTGAGTTGGATGTGCCGACTGCTCCTAGATGTGATGTGGGATGTCAGAGTTGCAAGGTTGATGTGATGAATGAAATCTGCAGTGTCCAGTTGATGAGTTTTGATAACATCGAGGTTGTGACACTTGGTGGGAGGTTTTAGAATTGTTCCTTGCATGTAACCTCCAACTACTAAACATAAATCCATAAAAAAAGGGATCCCTTTGCATGTTGCCTTGGGAGAAGCAACCCATGCATGAAAGTCTATTTTTCTCAATCCCGAAGGGAGCCGGTAAACTCAGCTACACATGCAAAATATTGCTTGACTACTGGAGAAAAATGGGCATTTCTGTCTGGAAGCTGGGTTGGATGCCCAAGAGATTTGCACAATTTCTGGGCAAAGCAACTGATTGCTACCCAGATTTGTGCCAATCCTTGGTTGAACAACCCACTGCTGGTAAAATTTGAGCAAATCCTACTTGGAGGGTTGGCTGGTAGGATTGCGCAATCTTGGAGCCCAGCGGGATGTCAGAGAGGATTACACAGCTTCTGGAGGAAAGATTGGTTGCCCTCCAGAAATGTGCTTTTCGAGGGGAAGCTGCTCAGCCTGTAGTTGGACCAAGTCTGGGTGAGTAGCCTGTGAGGGGAATGGATCAACTGTGATCGACAGGCTACCTTTGTGCGAGGAAAACATTGAAGCTTGAGTACTTGACAAAGCAAGACAAAGTGTTGTGTAGGGTTGGTAGGGAGGCTCCAAAATAGGCTAAGGAAAAACTTTGGAGGGTGGTTGTAGCTGCTACAACACTTGATGACACACTGGTAGAACTCCAACTCTATTCATAGACCTTGTTCATGAAAAGGAGGTCTGATACCTTCATAAGTATTATTCAGTTTTCAGCTTATCTTGGTTTCACACTAACTTGATTGTAAGATGTAGTATCTACCAAACCATTGGTCTATTGACACAAATTCCAAGCCAAGGAAACATAGTTGTTTTGATTGGGGTTGAGGGGTATATAGGTGCACAAGAAGTACAGTCATCAAAGTCTTAGTTTCATCTCTGGTGTTGGTCCACTACTAGTAGGTCTGGACAGTACCACAGTGGAGTCACATAGGAACACAAGCATGGCACTGCTTCCGATGAGCTTGGTCAGTACCCTGACGGAGTTACTTGCATCGCCTCCCTGCGTGGGAAGCCTTTCTCTTCTTTCGCCTTATTCATTTTTCATTTTGAATTTTTTGACTTTTCATTTTTTTCTTTTTCACTATGCATAGCACTTATTCATTTCAGAGGCGGAAGAGGGATCCTGACTTATTGAGAGTAGAAGAGGTTTTTCCAACATAGAAGTAGTTTATTGTATCTCTGACATGCCTGTTAAGTTTTCCCCCTCACCTTACTCTACTTGACTAGGCTAACAAGGGTTAACCCAAAAAAAACCAACTAGAGAAGGTGACAGTAGTTAGCACACAAGCATTGTGTTTTAACCAAGGTTCACTTCGAACAGTACATATTTTCCTTTGATGTATCACAGACTAAGAGTAACAAGCTCATCATACAGAGGTAAGATGACAGATAACCAAGTAGTGATAGTTGTACAAGCCCTCTTGTACTTTACCTAACCTGCTTCAAGAGTCATACATGGTTTCATGCAAAAATAGCCTATGAATGAAACAAGTGAATGAACTAAAAATCAACAAAGAAAAGCAAGAGCAGAAGCAAAAATGAAAGTGAAGCAAGTAAAAAAATAGGAAAGCAAACAAAGCACGTAAGAAAACAAGCATGCAAGCAAACAACTGAAAGAAAACACTACTCGTACTCCTACACTAATGGTACATGGACCTGATCACATGAAGTGATACTTTCGATGTAGCCACCGACGCATTAGTAGACTCCATGTTGGTGAAGGCTTGGTCCACGAGCAACCCAGTTGTGCGAACCAGCATGAAAGAAAGATATAACAATGAAGAAAACCACACTTCGTGATTCAAAGTTCCCACGGGACATAAGTGAGTGCATGTGCATGATGGGCAGTCCATGGACTTATCATGGTGCTGTGTGACACTATGTGCAACTTTGAAGCATAATCACACTCTTGACTGTGACATGTAAGCAAACGAAAAAAACAAAGATAAATTGTATCGCGTACGAGTGCTTGCAATGTAAGAATCCTCCAATGCATGAGAAATGGGATCATGTAGTTCGAGTGGAGGAAGTAAAATCTATGTGTTGGATTGATCTTGAGTGCATACAGATGAGTGATGAGGAGCATTGAGTGTTTGAACAATTTCCTTATCGGAAGCGAAACTAACCTTGGGACAACGAGGGCTTGACATAAGCATCATCTTAGGTTGAAGTGCCTTGACGGTGTATGGGGTTTTGACTTTGTTGATAGATGGATCTTCATATACCAGTGGCTTAAACGGATTAACAATGAGTGAATCAACATCGTGATTGGATGATGAGGTGATGAGATCATGATAAATAAGATTAGAAAATTCAGGATGTTGGTCGGCATCCTAATGGTTTGATGAATCACATAGAGGGGTAGATGAGGAGGAAGGATGTTCACCGTATGTGTTTCCAAAAAAAGTAGATGAAAGATCAAGTGGATTTCCAATGAATGATTGGTCCTCTTCATTGTTGGATGATGGGCTAACATACGGTGTGTCTTGTGGAAGATCAACAATGGGTGCATCCACGAATGAAGACACACATGGGAAATCATGGATGGCAGGTTCAAAAATGATGTTAGGAAAGAACGGAGGGGGCTCAGATGGAAGGGAGTCATCCTTCGACAAGTGTTGATGCTTAAGCTCCCACTCATACTCTTCATGAATGACATCACATGCTGGTTGTGCAACACCAACTCCATGAGTGAGTTGTTCCTTGTTCACAACAAGTGAAGAGTCCAGAATGGATGAACACAAGACAACATCATCTGGAGGAACACCTAAGTGCGAAGATGGAGGTTGAAGAAAAGAATGCATATGAGAACTCAAAGGAATCACAACCAAATCTGTGTGAAAATCGAGGGGTGTGATGTTGGGAGTGTGTGAAGGATGAACAAGTTTGTGAGCATGATCCTCAACATCACTGGGTAGTGGTGGAGCTGCTGAATGAGAGGGAGGCAGACAATCAGTTGAGATAGTGCCCGCTTCCACATGAGATTGCGCAATTCCATCAATGAAGAATGTTGAGTGGGGCTTGATATCAAGCTTCCTCTTGGGACAGGAAGATTTCTTAAGGCAATACTCGAACTGGTCTCAAAGATAAGAAAATTTCATCTGGCTCTTCGAAGCTTGAAACTGCAAGTCACGGAAGCACTACCAAAAATCAATAACATATTTGTGCAGATCCCTCTGTTGTTGTAACAATTTTTGGTCAAGATAGTGTAGATAAAAATGATAGAATGTGTCTTCAATGAGATAACAGAAGTGCTGAAATGAGTGCACCATGTCAATCGGTAGGCTGAGCACCCAATGAATTAGAGATTCGCGAAGTGTGTATGCAAGTAGAAAACCAGCCTGTTCGTCAGAAAACCCACCTTCCTCATAAATCATGAAAATAAAGTTATATAAGTGATCAACCCAGGCCACTTCGCCTTCACCATCATACGTGTGAGTGGACAAGAGATCGAAAAGCTTCCTTGAGATGGAGACATCTTCATGATTCGAAAAACATGTTGGGGGAAGAAGGGTGCAAGACTCCATGAAAGATATGCAACAGTTCAAAACTAGATGAGAGGACACAACCTATCATTAGGCCCTCCTTCGAGTGCCAGAAATGTTGATGGTGCTGGACCTGCCAAAATGTCAAGGGGATCTCCTTGGTAAGAAGTCCCAATTAGACCTCAAACCATTTGGTGTAGGAGTGATCCGAACTTAAATAGGAACACAACAAAACACAGAGATAACCATATGCAAAAAGATGCAGCGGAAATAATACTTCATTTCATTACTATAAAATACTGAAATATGCTTACAAACAGAGTTGAAAATAAACCAGCTAGGGCGATGGTAGCTTATCTCTGAGAAGAGATGAGGCAGCTACATGCCTCTGAACTGTTCTAAAAATTGTGTTACAATGAGGCTCGAAGGCCTATTTATTGTTGAGAAACAATGGAAAACCCTTCACATTCCAAAACCTAACCCTAGAAGATGAAACGGCAAATTGTGGGCCTCGTTTTGGGTAAATTGGTACATCAATTTCCTGCGGTTGTAACTTTGGCATATGATCTCTGTTTGATGCGTATGATAGATCGTTAGAAAGATCTATCCGAGAACTACCACTTTGGGAAGGGAAACATCGGTCCATGGACCCATGTTGCCCCTAGATTTCCCAAAAAACGTCGTTTAGGGCCTCAAAACAACTTCGGAAGTTCAGGACCCGAAAAACTGCTAAAAATAGTAAGTTGTGCTACAATTAAGGAAACTGAAAAAAGCTGAAAGAGACAATTGTGTGGGTCCAAATGGGATCGGTGGGTGGCCACCAACATCCACCTGGATCATTCCTCCCCCCTTAGGAAGCAATGGTCCCCATTGTGTTGAGTCCCTCCATCCGCTGAACTTGTCCTGCAATCTCTGATGTGTCCAGTAATGGTGGGAAGCATGGTCGACGACGGTCCATATTGAACAGTTGGTGCAGGCGAAGGAATGGAGGAATGATGTGCTTCAAAGCATTGTTGCACACAAGCTTGGTACTGCTGTAAGGACCATGTTGGAGTTGTCTGAGCTTCTGATGGGCTCTTGTAAGGCGTTCTTTCTGCAGATGTGACTAAACTTTGTCACCCACCTGAAACTTATGTGGTACCCCGGTGGGTGAGGAGAAGTTGTTCCTATGTTTTTTCATGACCGTATCCCTTTATTGCTGTTGCTGCGTGGAGGAACCCTTTACGGGGGTCATGGATGTAGCAACAATCTTCCCCTTACTTTGGGAGTGAACCATACAGATGAATTTCCTCGTCTGTGATATGAGCTTGCTGCCTTTCTTAGCAGTGATCAAATATGTGGCAGTAGGTGGGGTTACCTCTAGTATCATGTATAATGAATTACTCAAAGAAATAATGACAGCACGAGGCCTTGACTCATACACAGCATGTCGCCTCCATAAGTATGGCTGGCCTAATAATACATCACAAACATCCAGAGGTGTAACATCACACAATACCTCGTCTGTGAAAGGCTTGATGCTGTATGGAAGGTGGCACTGCTGGCGAACTTTGAGATCTCGTCCTTCATGAAGCCACCCGATACTGCTGTGGGTGTGGTGTAGTCGGTAGGCCCAACCGCTTCACGACCTCTGCTGAAATCAGGTTCTTTTGGCTGCCACTGTCAACAATGAATTGTAGCAGCGAACCCTTCACCCACATCTGTGAGTGGAAAAGACGTTCCCCCTCCTCTGGCTCTTCAGGCTCATTCTTCTGGATTTTGGCAGTGGTAACAGTGGCGCTGGGATCTGCATCAATGATCTGCTTCCCTTTGCCATTCCCCTTGTCGGATTTTGGCTCAGGGTCGGAACATGTATCTGATTCGGAAGCCTTCAACTCAGCCACCAATGACTGCTTGGTCCGACAATCACTTCTGTTATGAGTGGGACTCTTGTGGAACTCACACCACTTTCCTGTGTCCTTCTTCGGTTTCGTGGTGTTGTTCTTTTCTTGTGGCTTCGACGGTTTGTCTTGGGTCACCCCGCCTTGGCTTTGTCCTTTGGGCTTCGGATTTGCAGATCCAAAGTCTCGCTTCTTCTTTTGAACTTTTGCTCGATTTTGACAGCGTATCGGTATGCTGTGCCGAGTGAGGAGATGTCCAAGAACTCCATCTCTTCCTGGATGTATCTGTGTAGCCAGCCGCGGTATTTGAGCACCAGATGTCGCTCAGAATCTTTGATACCCAAATGTGTGCGAAGGGTGTGAAAGATGTTTGTGAACTCAGGCACATCTTGGTCCCGTCCCTGCCCCAGCATGGTCCATCTGATGTATTTGTCCTCATAGCTTTTGACAGGGTAGTACTGCTCCTTGATGGCATCCCGGAAGTCATTCCAAGTGGGTGCGGATGAAAATAATGAGCCTGTACTTTCATCCTTCTGCTCGCAGTAGGTTTCCCACCAGTCCTTGACGTGGGGGGCTGCTTTGAGAAGAGCGAAAACAATCTTTTCCCGACTTGAAAATTCATGAACAGAGAAATACCCATCTAGCAGATTTAACCATTTATCTACGGCATCTGCGTCTATTTTACCCTCGAAGATGGGGATTTCAAAATTAACTTGTACCTTAAAGGGCGTGGCGTTTCCAGAGTCGCTGCTGGAAGCCGATGCGTCACCTCTAGGTAGCCGTTGAAGAATCTGCGCAAAACTGTCCATCATCGCATTCTATTGTCGCTCGAGGGCTTCTTCGAGCAAGATTTTGATTGGATCTCCTGCTCCCTCGTCTTTCTTCTCATCCTCCATTGGAGGCCGTTAGGATTTTCGAGGCTGGTCTTGCAAAGGTTCGACCAGTTCAAGCCCTAACTCCTTATATCCTGACCTCGTCGAGGACATGCAAAGAAAAACCGAGAAAAAAACAGACCGCTCTGATACCACTGATCCGGATTTAAACAAGAACGCAATAGATTACAGAGATAACCATAAATAAAGAGATGCAGCGGAAATAACACTTCATTTCATTAATGGAAAATA